>CAXITT010001220.1:114562-129438 GCA_964033795.1 Lymnaea stagnalis | reverse complement strand
AAGTTACTTTACTGACCACCAAATGAAGTTACTTTACTGACCACCAATGGTGGTACTAAGTCCAATCTTTTTACTATGTAACACTGTACAATGGTGACACTAAGTCAAATCTTTTTACTATGTAACACTGCACAATGGTAGCACTAAGTCAAATCTTTCTACTATTTAACACTGCACAATGGTGGCACTAAGTCAAATCTTTTTACTATGTAACACTGTGTAATAGTGGCACTAAGTCCAATCTCTTTACTATGTAACACTGTACAATGGTTGTACTAAATCAAATATTTTTACTATGTAACACTGAACAATGGTGCCACTAAGTCAAATCGTTTTACTATGTAACACTGTACAATGGTGGCACTAAGTCAAATCTTTTTACTATGTAACACTGTACAATGGTGGTACTGAGTCAAATCTTTTTACTATGTAACACTGTACAATGGTGACACTAAGTCAAATCTTTTTACTATATAACACTGTACAATGGTGGCACTAAGTCAAATCTTTTTACTATGTAACACTGTACAATGGTGGCACTAAGTCCAATCTTTTTACTATGTAACACTGTACAATGGTGACACTAACTCAAATCTTTTTACTATATAACACTGTACAATGGTGGCACTAAGTCAAATCTTTTTACTATGTAACACTGTACAATGGTGGCACTAAGTCAAATCTTTTTACAATGTAACACTGTACAATGGTGGCACTAAGTCAAATCTTTCTACTATGTAACACTGTACAATGGTGGCACTAAGTCCAATATTTTTACAATGTAACACTGTACAATGGTGGCACTAAGTCCAATCTTTTTACTATGTAACAATGTACAATGGTGGCAATAAGTCAAATATTTTTACTATGTAACACTGTACAATGCTGGTACTATGTCCAATCTTTTTACTATGTAACACTGTAAAATGGTGGCACTAAGTCCAATCATTTTACTATGTAACACTGTACAATGGTGGCACTAAGTCAAATCTTTTTACTATTAACACTGTACAATGGGGCACTAAGTCCAATCTTTTTACTATGTAACACTGTACAATGGTGGCATTAAGTCAAATCTTTTTACAATGTAACACTGTACAATGGTGGCAATAAGTCAAATATTTTTACTATGTAACACTGTAAAATGGTGGCACTAAGTCAAATCTTTTTACTATGTAACACTGTACAATGGTGGCAATAAGTCAAATCTTTTTACTATGTAACACTGTACAATGGTGGCACTAAGTCAAATCTTTTTACTATGTAACACTGTACAATGGTGGCACTAAGTCATTTTTTTTACTATGTGTAACACTGTACAATGGTTGTACTAAGTCAATTTTTTTTGCTATGTAACAGTGTACAATGGTGGCACTTAGTAAAATCTTTTTACTATGTAACACACAAACTGAAATGTCGCACTTTGTATTTGATTACATTCCATCCACCCATGCAAAAGCTCTTTTTGAAAATATATAATTCTTACAGCTATTTAAAAAGAAGGTTTAGTGCCCTAGAACAAAATGGAATAAGGAAAAATAATTGTTCTAATTCAGGAACATTTGAGTTCGTGCACACATCGATTCACCAAAGTTTTATCCTGTCAAAAAAATTGTATAGAAAATAATACAAAATTAATTTTTTATTTCTAATTTTTTTTTTAAAAAAGCTATCTTTAGGTCCCTGGTCACAGCAGAATATTGTAGAATGGTTGTATAAATTCAGAACCATAATAATTTATGTTACGAACAAACTGAAATGTTCCTATTTATATTTGTTTTATAATTTTATTGACCCACGCATTAGCTCTGATTGAGAGTATATTCATATAGAATATATAAAAAAAATGATTTAAAAATAATGAAAAAAAAAAAAAAGAATTAAAGTCTACGGCTGAAACGAAATATTTTAAAAGCGTTGTAATGACTCTGAAAAATGTGTTGGCTCGTGAACAGCAAATCACCATAGATTTATCGCAATAGCGTGAATGATATAAAGGACATAAAGGGCATACATATGTTCGTACATAAATGTAGGGGGTAATAAGGGGAGAGACTGCAATCAGGTTAGTACTAAATAAAATGAGTAAAACAGAGTAGGGTTAAACCTGAAAAATAAACGCAACAAAGCAATCTATGTACCTCTTATAGAATTCAGGGAGGCGTCCAGTATAGCTGCTTTTGACCATGTGTTCGAAATGCCCCATGAACTTGCAAGCATAGCTGGGTCCCATTTTAGTCCCCATAGAAACACCACTGATTTGGTGGAATAATTGGCCACCAAACTCAAACGAATTGAGGGTGAGGACTAGTTCAGCCAATCTGAGGAGAGTGTTGGTGGGAATAGATGGGTGGGGTCTGGTCTCGAGAAAGAATTTGAGAGCTAAGAGACCGTCAGTGTGGGGGATGGAAGTGTATAGAGAACATACATCAATAAGAAATAGATGATGTTTCTTTTCAGGAGTGATTATGATGGATTCAAAGGTTTGTAGAGCATGGTTGGTGTCCTTAATGTAAGTTGGCAGTGAGGCAACGATGGGTTGAAAAACTCCATCAAGGAATTCCGAGATATGTTCGGTGGGGCAAGAGCATGCTGAGACAATGGGTCTGCCAGGGTTACCATACTTATGAATTTTGGGAAGCAGGTAGAAGCATGGCTTACCGAGGTCACTATCGAAGATGTGTAGGGCAGAGGCCGATTTGGGGAACGCCGATTCTGCAATCATGTTCTTGATAGTCCATTTCACCATGTCATTATATTCGGTGATAGGGTTGTTGGTCCTCGGTTGGTAGAACGGGCTGTCTACTAGTTGCCTATGAGCCTCCTTGATGTAGAGATCTCTGTCCCACACCACAACAGCTCCCCCACTTAAAATGATTAGATGAATAAAGATGTGTATTTATTGTATACTTTAAAATTTAATGTTTCTTAATCGCATCAAATGTGAGTAAGAAAAATATAATTCAGCTTTATTGTTCATAAATTTTGTTATTTTCTTATAAGACTATTTATACAAATGCATTATTTTATAAAATATTTTTAAAAAATGTATTAATAATAAATTATGAAACATAAGTAGATAAAATATTTATAATATGGCAATAATTTCCCTTTAAAAGCTATTTTTACATAATTGTCCTTTATAGTCTTAAGTTTTGAGGAACGTTTAGTGTAGACTCTTTCGTGCATTTTTAGAAAAGTGGGTTTTAAAAAAAAAATATTAAAAAATCGATTATCAAGTGAAAAGAAAGGTTGTGTCATAAATCATTGTAGTCAATTATCTGAAACTAAAACTGTTGTAAAAAATCTGTTAACTGGATAATAAATGGAGTAAATGTGTAATAGTCAAACTCAAAGGTATCTGTAATAATCAAGTAAAAACTGTCACTGCCTGTAGTGTAGTGTAGTAGTAGAAGTTTCAACCTAGTGTCAAAACATTGCTACGCTACTAACACTGAATATACATTCCAGACATCTAGTGGCTACAGTAATTATTGAAATCTTGGCGATTCCTAACACCGGTATCAAGTTTAAAATTTCAATCGCACTGGGATTGCGCACAAATGAGAACAGGAAAATAACATTCTTATTTTAGTAACTGTAAAGAACTTCAACTAGAAAAAAAGTAAAGATACATTTTTAGCACTAACAAAAGTAATGGAATTAAACATTCGATTTTTAAATTTAAGTTCAGAAGATGAGGAACAGCTTTATCTTATACACATACTATTTAATGCTTATGTATAATCTGGCCAAGATATTGAAACTATACACAATAGAACATGAAATCCTGCTACAATAATTTCTTCAAAAACTTTAATTGTGTACAACAGACAGAGAAGTATTCACATTTTAATGTCGGTATGGAATATTCCACATGGATGAGAAAATAATATACCAGACTATGTAATGTGTATCTTCAAATCTGTATTATTTGTTAGTCTCTTCTAGCTTAGTACCAGACCATGTCGTGTCTCAATCAAACTGTGTATTATTTCTTAGTCTTCCCTATCATGAGCTTAGTACAAATCTATGGTATGTCTCAATCAAACTGTGCATTATTTCATAATCTTCCCTATCATGAGCTTAGTACAAAACTATGGTATGTCTCAATCAAACTGTGTATTATTTCTATGTTTTCTCTGCTATCATCTTAGTGCCAGACGATGTTATGTGTTAATCAAACTGTGTATTATTTCTTAGTCAACTTTACCATCAGCTTCAGATTAATGACGTTCATGAATGACTGTATCAACTAGGGAAAATGTTCAACCCCAGAGTCCTTCTAATGCAAGTAGATGGAAAGAATGACATTATCTGCTATAAGATCTTTAAAAAAAAAACACATGAAAGGGGAATTGGGGGGTAGACGATGACTATATTAGATCGACCGATCTACGTGTAATACAAATAGTCAACCACTACTTGACCTTCAGGAGGTAAAGTATTTCTGTTGAAAAGTAGCTCAAAATACTCTACCACATGTTGTGAAGACACAAATGCTAAAGCTGTTAACATTCGTACGTAACCATAATTCAGATTTGCAGTCACAGTGGTAATTTATCTCGAAATCATTTGTTTACAAATTTCTATAGATACACTGGCAGAAGTTGGGGGGGGGAAGAATCCTCGAATAATTGTTTGAGTGAACTCAACATTTATGGCATTTATCATTGCAAGCCCAAAGTCCAAAAAAAAGAATGCTGATTACAAGTAGACTCCAAGTCTTTGATATCTCTTAAAAGTTGTATATAACTTTGTACATTTTTGTTTGAAAGAAGTGCATCAACTAATGAAACCGCAGTATGTTCACATAAGTCATGTATTGTATACCATTATTCAAATAAAGGTGGTACTGTTCTAAAAGTACCATAGGCATACCAGTTTTTTTTAGCTTGAGCGTAACGTAGATTATTCCTGGTTGAATATATAAAAAATTCTGTCCAGAATGTGGCGCAGAATTAAACAATAAATGTCTTCTCCATTCTCTGTATAAATATATTCACTAAAGAATCTGATGTCCCTCCTATGAGTAAGCATATCTGGACCCCGAGTGTCTTTTATTCTATGATTTCTTTTGTTTCTTTTCAAAGCTTCAACTGAAGCGAGTTTATCTTTCGTAGCCGGGGTTAAATTGAATGAAGCATTAAATAAAATATAATGCGGAGAGTCGCATGTGGTTACAGTGTGTATTTTAATCTGGTTCATAACTACATTAACTTCAACCTTGGAGCTATCGGCCTCATGGCTGTGCTTGTTGCTTTGTTTGGTAATAATAGTGTTGTTGACAGTTACCAATTGGTATGTCGTGCACGAAAGTTTGTTGAAGTTTTCGCACTTCCAAATAATTTTATCGTTATGCTGCTTTTCTTTCAGGTAGATGTAGCCATCAACTACAAGTTTTATTTAATTGTGTATGCTTGTAACAAAGCAATCCTCTGACAAGGATGCCATTTTGACTACTTGAAATTTATCATTTAAAGTTTATACATTGAATGGATTCCAGTAATTACCGGGAAAAAAATTACAGCTTTTGTTGTTAGAAATCAGTGTTGTCCCACAATACAAATTTAAACAAGGTTATCCAATTTACTAAGAATTGTTATGCAAATGTTACACAGATAAAAAATCTAAAAAAATCTGATCGAAAGAATACATAAAAACACACATTTCTTATAAAAACTGATGGAAAGAATACATAAAATAACACATTTTAATGGTGTTATTTAAATGTTAAATTAATACTTTAATATCTCATTGATAAATAGCTGTTTTTTCATATTTTTTTTAGTTTTACCAAAATTACATTGTACGCACACCCTTTCCAACAGATCTCAATATATCTCACTCCTAAGTCTTGAACTTAAAATGTATTTATAAAAACAATGAAAAGAAGAATCAAATAAACTAACCTTTGAATAAGTTAAAATATCGACATTTCTTTCTGGAACCCCCATAGATTTAAAAAAAAAATTATAACGTTTTCTTTCAACCAAACTTCAGTTTGAAAAATTTTATTTCGACCAACATTTCGTTCGATCAAAATTATGTTCGACCAAAGGTCCGTTCGATGAATTTTTTTGTTCTACCAAACTTCCGATCGATTAAAATTCGTTTGAAACTAAATTCCGTTCGACCAAACGTCTGCTCGATCAATTTTGGTCCTGGAAATTTATTGCGTTCAAATTTCCGGAAACGTCAGATTTATTGTATTGTTGTTTTGTTTTACTGGACACATTAAAACAAGTTCGTAACAGAGGTATTGTAGAAATTTGAGAAGGTATCACTGAACATAAAGGAGCTCTTAACACCATGGGCTTCCTAACCATTTGAGTCATTGAGCTTAGATTGTCAATAAAAAATATATGGGGCGCCCCTAGTCATGCACTATGTCTACAAGATAAAAGCCATGAGCTTTTTCTTATTTAGTAAAGGGTTTATAAAATAGCATGACATTATAAATAATAATTTTTTGAAGAGATAATATTTATTTTTCACTCCAGTTATCTTGTTTGTTTTTTTAAAATCCAAATTACAGAATTTGCAATGGAGATTACTTAAGCATTCAACTTATTTAGATTATTTTGTCCCATTGTCGTCTCTCTTGTCTTCTAAGAAAGTCTCTTAGCCGAAATATTTTCGAATAACTTTCCTGGTTCTAAATTCAAGCTTTCAAATCATTTGTTCATTTTTTTAAACGAAGGTTTAAGGCAAATAAATGTGTTTCAGGGGAACAAAATCGTTTCCTTTCACTTAATATTTTAGTTTTAGTCGACATCATTACGGATTTTTTGTAACAAATAATTGTATGTTTTAAAAAAAAAAAATTTATGCCTTTATATATTTTCATAAGCATCATTTGATATTTTGAACTAAAACTTTGTATTACCATATATCTCTTTTTTTATTTAGATAAAACCTTTAAATTTACAACTTTAACTTAAGTGAATATAACATTAAATAAAATTACGAGTGTTACAGCATGTTCATGGCAAAGTATACAAGTTGACTATGATATCCTAAATAAAGCTGTAGTCAACTTGGCCCTCAATCCCTGCATCAAGGGACCAATGATACAATACAGAGGTGCAGTTAACGGGTTGCAATTGATGTTTGCAAATTATTTATAAAAAAATATTATTCTAAATAAATAAAAGGAAGCTATCTCGAATTTGATCTTTGCTTGTCTGGAGGAAATGATAAACTAATATGGCATCTCTTCATTTCTAGTCTCCCATCTTTCTCCCACCCCTTAGGTTCCGCCCCTTCCTGCTTTAGCAAAAAGGAAATAGCCCAACTCCCCCCTCCACTTTATTGATTGCTTGATAGTAGTTGCTGAGCTAGGGTTGCTGGCACCCGATGAGGTTAACTCATTGTATCCCCATACATCCCCCCCCCCAATCCTTCTATGATTGATATATTTATTAAAAAAATAAGTACACATATAAAAATAACAAGAACAAAAAAACACAGTAATAAACTATTAAGAGGTAAATTTATTTAAGAACTGTAACAAAGTTAAGCTGTGGTTAGATTATCATTGCAGTTACTTTACTTAAAAGTTAATTTTCCTGTTTTTCAAAACTGCTCTCATGTCATTGACATTAAAATCATAATCCTTGACCGCATCATTGTAATTAATATGAGAGCAGGATCAGAAAGCCTTATTTGTCTCTTGGTGTATCATGTATCTTAATAAGTCTGCGTTTTGAAAAAATCAGCTCACATTGAAGCCACAGACACACAGATAGTAAGAAACAATTTGAGGTTTAGCTAGAGTATTGGAAGAGATTCTAAGAAGTCTATTTAAACTCTGAATATCAAAAATCGAATACAAAGCAGTAAAAACGCTTTTGCCCCATTTAGCTATGAATTGCAAAACATAAAACTGACCACGTGACTTCCTCTTAGTAGATATCCGTATAAAAATAGACAGCATGTAAGAGAACTTTTAGCTGAATTGAAATAATGCTAAAATGTTAAGAGGCGATGCTAGTGACGAATTTGAGAAAATATTATGTTTTTCTTTTTTCTGGGTCAAAATATTTTTGGTTTAGATATCCTTATTTTGTTTGCTATATGAAGGCACCTTTGTCAGTAAAAAATATATGCTTTAGCCAGTATACTGCAGAAAGCCTAACATATTTAAATATACATAAGTCTATTGATTAAACAGCATGGAATACATTTATTCACATTTGATAGACGAAAAGAAAATACTCAACTTATCCCAAAATTTGTATTTTGTGACTAATGTACTTAAAGCACCAAAATCTTCGAATGATAGTAATAAATAATAATAATAAAGTTTATTTCAAAAACACGCTTCATCCCCAAAGGTTCGAAGCGCGGTACAAAGTCAACAAAAAACATATCTATAATATACCACATTTAAAAACAAACGCAACACTACAAAAACTATTTACTAGCATACAATTTCAATGTCTTTCTAGCCATTTCAACCCCAAGCAACACAGCCATTATGCATTAACTGGAAAATAGGGTTGACAATCATCCCAGAAGGTATTTGCGAAATAGATGTGTCTTTAGATCGGTTTTAAAGGACTCCAGTGTCTGGTTGTTTCTGAGATCGACAGGAAGGGCGTTCCAAATTGTTGGACCAGCAAATGCGAAAGTGCGCTTTCCGTAAGTCTCAAGGCAAACACGTGTTGTCGAGAGTTTGCCACTATCGGATGAGCGGAGCTCTCTAGTGTGAGATCGACAGGAAGGGCGTTCCAAATTGTTGGACCAGCAAATGCGAAAGTGCGCTTTCCGTAAGTCTCAAGGCAAACACGTGTTGTCGAGAGTTTGCCACTATCGGATGAGCGGAGCTCTCTAGTGTGTACATAAGGCGTAAGCAGCTCTTTCAGATAGGACGGCGCCAGGTCATGTAAGCAGCGGTAGCACAACGTTGCGATTTCGTACTCCATGCGAGCACGCACCGGAAGCCAGTGCAACTCTCTCAGAAGTGTTTTTGTATGGTCGAACTTGCGTTTGCGGAGAACAATGCGAGCCGCATTATTCTGTGCTATTTGAATTTTATCCAGGAGCGTAGCTGGAAGACCCACCATGAGAGCATTGCAATAGTTCATGCGTGATAGCACAACTGCAGACATCAGCCTCTTTGTTGCATCAATTGTGAGGAAGGGCCTGATGTGACTAATCCTGCGCAGCTCCAGAAAAATCGCCCTACATAGCATGTTAATATGACTTTCCAAAGTTAGTCTTCTATCTAGGTAGACACCCAGGTACCGCACTGTTTGAGCTAACTCAATATGCACACTTGAGAGAGTAATGGATGTCGTGTTATTTGCAGATTTTTGCTTCTGAGTAAACAGTAATGACGATGATGATGATGAATGAGTTATCTGATAGCTTGTGTAAATGCTATTTTAGCATGGGGGAAAAAAAGATTCTTCCAAGATACCAAACACGCTACTATCACAACTTACTGTGACTAAACTTCTGACTAATGAAGTGTTACAATAAATTATTTCAAAAAATATATTATTTATGATTTCATGTTTATTAATTTTAAATTTTTTATAATTGTTCCATACATATTAACTATTATTTCATACACCTTAATATTTTATTCCATACAAAATAATGTTATATTTCATACATACTAAAAGCATTTTTCATGTATATTAAATATAATCTCAGTACATTTTAAAAGTATTTTTAAAGATTTTTAATGTAGTTTAATGTTTGTACTTCTAGACATAGCTGTTTCGGACATTATTGTCTTGACATTGATTAGGACGAGCCACATTTTGTTAGAAGACCAAGTTGCAGTACGTCACGTGTCGAACGATTTGGGAGAGTTCAGCTGGGACAAAACGAAATGCTTGGAAATTGTTGGGAGTGACTGGCAAATGAAATATCCTTCACTCTCAAATGATAAATATTATAAGGACAATTTCTGGGCCTACTTAACATGTTTGGTTATTCTTGTTATTTCACAGTTTTTGAAATCTATGGCTCTCCTTGTGAGATTACTGGGGTTGACATTTATGGCATAAATATGAGTTCATTCGCGATTGCGGAAGTCTTCATTTGCATACAAGGTCAAAGTATTAACTATGTATGCTCCAACTCGTTATTCGACTCCAGGAACGAGATATTTGGTATAAGAATTATGATGTGTTCCGAAAACCGAAGCACTGTACAATCTGGGAGACTTAAATGCTAGAGTTGGAGCTGATTATGACGTCTGACCTTCAAGTCTTGGTTATCACGAGCTCATCATGAAGTCTTGCCTTTAATCCATGGTTATCACGGTGTAGGAAGGATTAATGATAACGGACAACGTCTGCTGGAGTTGTGCTTTTCCCACGGTCTCTGTGTTATCAACACCTTCTTCAAATGTAAACAAATCCAAAAGGTATTATGTCGACACCCACGTTCCCGCTACTGGAACCAGCTAGACCTCGTCATCACTAGGCGCGTGGACCTGGCCAGTGTACTTCACACCGACAGCTACCATAGTGCCCACTGTGACAAGGATCATTCTTTCGTTTTAAGCAAGATACGACTAATGCCTAAAAATTGCATATTGCTAAAAAGAAGTGTCGTCAATGAATTAACATCCACTGCTCAAATTACCCAGAAAAAAACGTTAAAGTACCATAAAATTGTAATATTGCCTTTAAGTGGACTCATTTACGAGATACTCTTTCCGATTCAGTCATTTCCGCCTACGGTAAAATGGAGCATAAAAATAATGACTCCTACGATTAGCATTAGAATGGGATGGAACACGTAATTGAGGGGAAGCGAACAACCCTTCTTGCCTATCGGGATGCGTCTTGTGCTAGTACACTACAGGCTTTCTGAACCGCAAAAAAAATATATATCACAGCAGACCGCCCGACACTGTGCCACCACATATTTGCTAGTCCTTTGCAATTCTATATAACCGGCTTCCGACAACAGTGTTGCAAGGAGCATGTACGAGGGCATCAAAAGGGCATTAGAACACCACTCAAATCCAAGACGGGTCAAATAATCCAGCACCCAAATGATAAACACTGCTGTTATCTTGAGCTACACTCAACAATGAATGTAGTCACTGAGACCGATCTGAATAATATTCCGGTGTTGTCAGTTATTGAAGAATTGCAGGAAGAGCCATCTCTATAGGTGCTTGACAAGCCCATTGATGACCTTGCTGACGGTGAGGCACTAGGGACTCACGGCATGCCACTGGAAGTCCTCAGAATAGAAAACCTATTCTACTTAAGCCCTTACATGAGCTCCTATGTCTGTGTTGTGAAACAGGTCACATTCCCCAGGTCATGAGAGACGTCAAAAAACATAACAGTATATAAACATAAAAGGGACCAAAGTGATTGCAATAGCTAACGATGAATTTCTCTAATCGCCTTAGTTGTAAAGACATTTAC
Source organism: Lymnaea stagnalis (assembly GCA_964033795.1). Lineage (NCBI taxonomy): Eukaryota > Metazoa > Mollusca > Gastropoda > Lymnaeidae > Lymnaea > Lymnaea stagnalis. The sequence continues at coordinate 118,030 of CAXITT010001220.1, read as the reverse complement.
CCGTGTCGCCCTTAAAGATTGCAGAGTGGTCGCTTAACAATAGACATTATATTCTCATTATGCCAGATTCATGAAAACTGTCGTTAACAGTATTCCACTTTATATTGCTTTCATAGACCTAAAAAGGGCATTTGTCGTGGTAAGTGGGAGAGGCCTTTTTGGCATCTTGCAAGGAATAAGTTGTCTTATGCCAGATTCATGAAAACTGTCGTTAACAGTATTCCACTTTATATTGCTTTCATAGACCTAAAAAGGGCATTTGTCGTGGTAAGTGGGAGAGGCCTTTTTGGCATCTTGCAAGGAATAAGTTGTCTCCAACGACTGCACACAATCATACAGTCATTTTACAAAAAACATGCAAAACATAGGAACTTTCATTTTTTTCTATCTAGATGCTCCTTTAATATATATTAATATAGCATACACTAATTAATTATATTTACTAATATTAAGTAAATATGTTATTTTAGTAATTGAGCATTTAAAAAAAACCAACAATTCATGTATTTTTCATTGTCAATGATTTTTTTTTTTCTTGGTACATAATTAAATATTCTTTGTTAAATCATTTTTTAAAAGTAATTTTAACAAGTAAAAGAATTAAATTGCAATGATAGCTCGAGCGGCCTTACTGCCATTGTAGAATATTAATTAAAATATTATTAATTTTTATGTTATATGAATTGATGTTTCAGTATTTATGACGTTTTTTAAAGCATAAAATACATTTAATTTTCTTTATCAAGGGAACAAATTTCTATCTTTTTAGAAAAAAAAAAATTATTACATAAAATTGAGTATCATGGTAGAGGTGTTAATTTTATTTTTGTGAAAGACGTGTAATTTGTAAAATGTTATAAGCAACAATAAGACAATTATATCCCAAAATCAAATATTTAAATTTTAGTTGCATAAAATATGTACTTTTAAGAAACTACAAATTTTTAAAATTAAGGCAAATTTAAAAAATACAAAGTACTCTTATACAGTGCTATCAACTTTTCTTGCTTGTTGGCTGTCGAATTATTTACAAGTGCCACAGCACTTGAATTCGATCTCTACCAATAGAGGTTGCAATTAAAAGCCATGAAGCCTAAAATGCTCAAAAATATATCTCAAAGCCCTCTACACCAATCTTTATCAACTGTATGTCCCATTTGTCAATTTTTTTGTAAGTAACAAGAACGAGTCATGCATAGCATTGCTACTCAAAGAAAGAAAGTGTGTTAAAGTTTTAATTTTGTTTTTGAAATAATTTTTATCAAGAATGTAGTTTTGGTCTGGTGCATGCACAAACAAATTAAGAGGGTTTTTTTTTTATCTTTGAGCAGGCAGCATGCAGAAAACATATGAGAAGCGTGGATTTTCTAAATATAGCCCACACACTTCTAGTGATTGATCAATAAATGCGCAAGATCTGTTAGAAATTATATTTATATAACATAAATTAGACAAAAATATTTAGGCCCCGCCCCGAAAAGTAATATTCTAAAATGATTGGACATTTTTAGACAACTTTACAGACATGCGCGCAATGACTCGAGGTTTTTGTTTTTTTCTGTGTTCGGAAGAATTGTATGTGAACACATATGCGATTTATATTTATGTAATTTAGCTCATAAACAAAAATATTCCAAATTCGAATTTAGGGCCCCGGCACTAAATGGAATAGTGTAAAATAGTTGCACTACCTCAGAAACGTACTTATTAATGTACAAATCAATTGAAATGTTGTTATTTGTATTTGATTCAATTCCATCGACCTAGCTTCATATTTTTTTTTTTTTGTGGGTTCAGATTACGTCCAGGAGTCCCTTATTCGGGCACACTCCTGATCCAGGTTTTGATTCATGTGAATTTATTTGATGACGTATCATCATGGGCCATACCATTCTTTTTTTATTTTATTTCTTTAATTTTTATTTTTTTATTTTAACTATATCAACTAATATATAACGTTTTTACTATGCCCCCCACCCCCGGTACATATTATTGAAAATTAATAACTAAAATGTTCATTGAAATGACGCAACAAATTTAAATTATATTGTAACTTCATAGAATAAAATGATATATAAACAATTGGAAATTGAAGAATTATCAAGATGTACTAATTCCACAACATTTTGCTTACTATTATTTTTTTATTAAAGGGATTATTCAAGGATTATTTGTTGATTCCCAACAGAGAACCCACGGGAACATCTTTGGATGATACAGCTTTGCACAAGTGACGTCACAGGAGTTGTCGGAATGTTTCATTGTACCAATGTTAGCCGCCTTTCCGGTTTTGATTTCAGAGTTGCCTTCTCTTAGATGAGTTGCCGACCAAGGTTAACGAGTCCGATACACCTGGGGTGCTGGTGGTGTTTTGTCTTGACTGGGCTCTGGCTGGAACTGAGCTCGAGACAACCAACTTGAGATTTGCTCGGCCACCCAGCACCCTAACTTAATACCAATGTAGTAATTTGTAAATGTATTTTCTGCTTTCTTTCTAATTGCGTGTTATATAAATTTAATTCTGAGTGCTTTTATTTTTGTTTCTATGTCTTGAAGATTAATGCCCCCTTTTAATTTTGGTTGTATGAGTGTTGTGTGTTTAATGTTTTGAATTGTTCCTTGGAAAATGTATTTCCTGATATGTGCATTGATTTGCTTTAATATTTCTGTTGGGGGTTCCCATATGTTGCCTGTGTTTATTTATTTTGGGAATGATATATATGTTTACAATTGTGTTGAATTGTTCCTTGGAAAATGTATTTCCTGATATGTGCATTGATTTGCTTTAATATTTCTGTTGGGGGTTCCCATATGTTGCCTGTGTTTATTTATTTTGGGAATGATATATATGTTTACAATTGTGCTTCTTTAAAAAAGTGTTTGTGCTGTGTATTTATCTCTTTCAATTAAGGTTTTCATTGACTGTTCAATGTTTTGCCATATTTCTGTATTAGTTTGGGTCTGGTGATTTGAAAAATCAATGCCATATTACCAAAGTCTTTCCTTCCTAACTTTCCCCAGTAGGGAATTCTAATCTATCTTTCCACCTACCTATCCCCATGATTTCAGATTTTGTTATGTTTATTTTTGATCCACTACCTCTCCTAAACTCTTGAAAATTGAAATGATTTCTGAAATTGACGTGTCATCTAAAGGGAAGCAACAAGTGCCATTTGCATAAGCTACGACCTTCACCTCTCCTCTCACAGGGATAACCTCTCCTTTAACTTTGTTATCCCTTCTAAGTTTTTCGAGAAGAGGCTCAAATGCCAGAATGTAAAGATAAGGGGATAAAGGAGACCCTTGCCTAACAGATCTTTTGATTGGAATATCTTTGGATAGTGTGTTTTTTATTACCTAATTACTAATGGGTGTCCTATTTAATTTTTTATCCAATTACAAAAATACTCTCCTAATATATTTTGTTGTAATACTTTGTGTAGGTATGTGTGGTCTACCCTGTCAAAA
>CAXITT010001220.1:25167-105849 GCA_964033795.1 Lymnaea stagnalis | reverse complement strand
GTTTTGGCAGAAAATGCCAGGTTCTTTAGCTTCGGGTTATAGAAACCCTACTAGTCCGGTGCGCCACGAAAAGGCAGAACCTTTGCACCGGGCAACCTAAACCAGTTACAGAACAATCCATAATGGTCTAGGTTTAATTAAGATCAAACTTAGAAAATTTATTGTTTATATTTACGGTTTGTTTTTTTTTGTTTTTTTTAATTTACTAGATTTAATACAATTTTTGTTTGTTTTAAATTGAATCACTATTTTTTTCAAATTTAACTTAATTTTTTTTAAATAGAATTTTGACATAGTGTCTTATAATTTTTTTCCGGGCATTTTTTGGGGCTAAGTTTGATCTTAATTATGGGGCGCCCCAACAGTAAAAATCAGCAGCCGCCCTCGCAGTAAAGGATCATGGGGTCGGACTCGTTGGGGCAATTCATCTGTTTCGTGAGGTCTTACATAACGCGTATGCGCGGACGTACAAGAAGTCATGCTGCCGTCTTTTTTTAATACAGACCAAAGCGGGGGTTCTGGGTGGCCGAATGGTCTAAACTGAGCAAATCTCAAACTGGTGGTCGGGAGTTCAATTCCAGCCAAAGCCCAGACAAAAATATGGATAACACTCAATTCAAAATAGGAGCAAGAAATGATCAATAAATTAAATAAATAATAAGATATTGTTATTGTATTATTTAAAAAAAATAAAAAAAATAAAGAACCAAAACAAATGTAGGTAACATCGTGAATTTTAGATTTGTTCGTTGCTTACGGCCATTTGACTTTTTATGTTGTCAAACCAAGGATGAATGTTTCTACTTCCTTCCGGTTAATACAATTTCCTCTTTTTTTTCGACATTTTTGATATATGTGGAATCGTTTACAAAATAAGCAATGGCCACGCCCAGTATAACAATACCTACTGTTGCTAGACCACGTAGGTCGTCAAGTTTGTAAGCAAACTAGCTTTTATTGTAAAATAAATTATTGATGGTGAAACATCAGACGATAACCATATTAATCGTTTTTGAATCTGATTCCTGTGTCAGTGATGATGTTTGGGAAAGGTATGCCCCGCACAATGACTGTGAACCAGGAAAAAAAAACAACAGATAATGGAATGACAAGTAGTAGTGGAAGTTATATTTCCAAAACTTTATTAGTTTCTCAAACAAGTAAATTTAATGTTCTACAAGAATCTTCACATTATATTGCAGTCTCTCCCCTTATTACCCATACATTAATAAAAATAAAAAAAGAAGTATAAACAACTAGTGTCTCTTTGTGCCACTTCCCTCTTGACTGTTTCTCCTGATTGGCTATGGGAAGTAATCTGCGTCGTGTGATTGGAGGAGATACTACTTGCGTTGTTGTCATGTGATTACTTCGTGAGTGTGTGGAATGTTCGGGTGCAGTCATTACAGTTACACACATGTAATGCTACTTTGGTAAAGCCTGTTTTAACTGAATAGCATCTCAACTGGACACGCATGATTTTAATCTGAATTAAATATCCTTGTCTGTGAGGATGAGCTAACATCGGTCAGTTACCCTGTAGCCCTAATGGCACCCAGGCACATACAACTTGTTATAAAATTGCAGTTTACAAAAAGTGGCACATCAGCATATTCTTCTTTGCATGTCATGTTTAGATGTTGAATTAATTGATCAATTATTCTGATTTCTAAACCACAGAACAGTATTGATCAGATATTGATGAGTGTGCATATAGAACACACACATGACAAAAGTTGTGTTTAAACACTGAGGTCGGTTACCCATATTCCTGTCAAAGTAAACAAAAACTGAAAATTGTAATGAAACTTTCCAGCGAGGTAGATTTATTTAAAATTAAAGTTATTCAAAGTAGGACTTTTTCAAATGAACTCAAGGCCAGGTGGGAATAGTTCAATTGATTTAAATGCAAGGGAGAACTAGTTCAACTAAATTTAATTAAACAAAATAATAGTTCAAATGAATTAAATGCAACATAGAAATTGTTCAAATAAACTCAATGCCAGGTGGCCATAGTTCAAATGAATTTAATGCAACTCAGAAATAGTTGAATGAATTAAATGCATGGTTGGAATAGTTTGAACTAAGTTAATGCAAGGTTTGAATTGTTCAAATGTTTTCAAATCAAAGTAGGAATAGTTCAAATAAAATCAAAGCTAAATTAAAAATCAAACCCTTGGGAAATAAAGGTATTTTTAAATATTAAAAACAATTTTTGCTGAAAAAATTTGTAACAACAAATGTTTAATTCTATCAGAACAAACTACTGCCACGCTGTGTAAGGAGAAGGGTTTTTCCCAGGCTTGCTCAGTGAAGCGTTTACTCCATGCTTGCTCAGTTTGAAATTGCTCTGCAAAACTGCAAAACTGGATACACTCTGAGTGGAGTCACAAAAGTATAGGGGAGAATTTAATTTTTTAATTTTTTTTATTTGGTGGAATAGTGAAATTTCCCAGTTAAATTTTATCATGTCTTTTAATTAAGATTTTTTTTAGTCATAAATTATATGTAAAGTTTTATCGTAAATTTAACCTGTTCATTTAGATATCATTCAAGACATCAACTGTGATTTATTAGATGATGACTGTGTCAACACATAGGCAGCTGTTCTTGACTTGGTAGGAAACGATTGACCAGCAATAAAAATAGCATGTGTGAAGGTAGGTCTGATAGATATAATTGAGTTCACTTTGTTTATTTTTTTTTTAATCTGGGGTTTTGTGTTCCTTAATATTAAATAATATATAATTTAATAAAATCCATTTAAACATTTCAATTATTCTCATCTTGATTTTCTAGAAAAATATAATCTTGTAACTATAATGGCCATAAGAGATGAGTATTAAATTATTAAATGATAACATTTGTTTGTGTTTCAGATATCAATGAATGTACAACAAAAATCCACAACTGTGAGAATATATTTGAGAACACACGTGGAAACTTCAACTGCAAGTGTAACTATTGGTGCACTGTGGGGACTGTCAGGAAACTTCAACTGCAAGTGTAACTATTGGTGCACTGTGGGGACTGACAGGAAACTTCAACTGCAAGTGTAACTATTGGTGCACTGTGGGGACTAACAGAAAAAGTTGTCTCAAAAGTAGGAATTAAGAAATAAACAGATATGAATAAATTGAATTAATATCAAACTGTACCACATGCAGTGTTGTAGCTTGGACTAGTGCCACCAGCTTGGGCGAGGATTTTCTCTACCACTTACCAGCAAGAAAACCAAAAAAATATATGCATTTGGATGAAAATGCCAACCCATCCATATAAGAGAAAAAGTGCTCCCTGGAGGGGAACACACTTTTTGTCTTCCACCCTCCTTCCTAAACCACTGACCACAGGAAATGTAATTCTAAGGTTTGAAAAGGGCTTTAAAGAAGTCATCTATTTATGTAATCCATTCAATGAATATAAGTCTGAAATTAGCAAAGCTTTGGTAAAATGTATAAAAAAGTACTACTGTTGCAAAGGTTTATAGCGTATTTAACACAGATGTATACGAGTGACAATTTTTTTTTTTCTAAACTGAATTTCAGGAACATTGTGTGTGATCCCAAATTTGATGACCTTTGACTTTTGTACAAGGTACTAACACTGAATATTGTTTGTGTAAAAGTGGAAACAGTCTTCAAGGAATTTGGTCATGCCAAGGTGAGTGGTGAGCTGAGAATTCGATATTTATTTATGTTTTTTATTTATTTTTTTTGACATGACCATACCAGAATTTTCTGTGTTGATTAAATAAATATTTTTATTTTTAATTTCCATGTGAAAGAAAAAAAAATTAAAATGTCTTAATTTTTTTTATGTAATAGACCAAGTAGGCTGTAATTCTACACGCGACACATGTCAACTTTGTAGTCATTTGTGAATCACGAGAAAAAGTGCGAACTATATTTTTCTAGTGCGGAGGTAGACCTCACGCATTGGTAGATAGAGGTAGTGTACCATTTTGTCTGACAGTGAGCAGATATCTTTGTATTCTCTCTTGTATGGATTAATGAAGTATGGAAGTTTTGAGATTCAATTTTGATGTGGAATATTATATAAGTGTGTGATTGTTGCATCCCAGAATCATTATTGCAGGACATCCTCAGAGCAAGGCTTATTATTGATATGTTTATAAAATCTAATAAAGTACTATGTAATGTATTCATGGGACAATATTATTACTTATTGATTGAGAGAGATTGATCATAATTAAAGTGATAGCGGCAGTCCAACCACAAAATAGCGATATTTAACCATGTTACATCTTCAAAAGATTAGCATGTGTTACAGTCTATAAATTTATGTTTTTGTTTTTAATATATATTTTAAAATATTATTTAAAATTTAAATAACTTAATTTGCAAAACTAAATGTATCCATCCTTCTATTTTAACAGATATCAATGAATAAACATTTGATCAATTGAACCTGTGTGACCTGCTCTATGCAGCTTGTGGTCAAGGTAAAAGTGGATTCAATTGTAGCAATGACTGTGCCTGTGGAACTGGTGCTGTCATATATGACCCGTTAAGAGGATTCCTCAGTAAACAAGGATTTACTGGTAAGTTTAATAGTTTGAATATTTTTTTTTTGGTATATTTTTACTTGATACATGAAAAATTAGTTTAAATTGACATAATTTTGAATACCGTCTGTAACTATATTTCCATGTTCTTTGTAACCATAGTAGGAAACTGTGACAGAGATGTGGATCAGTGAACTACTGGACTCCTCATCTGTCAGGCTGGGACAAAATGTGTGTCAACAGTTTTGGCGCTTCCAGTTGTCAATGTTTAGAATGATACTGTAGAGAAAATTGACAATGTAAAGGTAAATTATTTTGTCAGGTTAATCTTTTTTTATTTCAAACTCGTGCCTGCTAAAAACATCAAATGATTTGTTCACCAACTTATAAAAATGGATTTACTCAGGATATTTTTTGGTTCTATTTATTCTGAATTTTTTTGTCATTTAGATCGGACATTATATTTACAATGTGTACCATTAATTAGAAGATAGTAAAAGACATAAAAGTTTAGATTATGTGAATTTAAATTTTAATTTAACATTAAGCTCAACCTCTCAACATTAAATTAAAACTCAGAAACGAATATTTATTATATTTATCAGGATAAATTTTGTTAAAATTGTTATTGACAACAAATTGTCCATGTTGGAGAGAATACATAATAACTTGTTTTCATTTTTATGGAATACAATTCGGGTTATACTAAATCTAAACATTTTAATTTTACATGCCAATAATATGTCTTGCTATATATTATTTCAAATACCAATATAGTTGACTGTCAACTGTTATTCCAGACATAAATGAATGTTCAAGCTATCTGACCAATGATTGTGACCAAGGGTGTGGCAACTTTATGGGTGGTTTCTCCTGTTCCTGTCACCCTGGATACAAGTATTTTAACATATCATTTACATGTAAGACTGGTTGACTGATGTCAGGCTAACAAACTAATATTAGCTAGAGGAATTTCCTCTGTCAACCATGTCCTCAACTGTACAATTGTGTACTAACTTATTAATAAATGCTGGCAAAATATAATAAAATATAGTAATTTTTGGTTCTGCCCTTACGCTTATGTTATATCAATGGAAATTTAAGCATTTATATAGCGATATGCCTTATAAAGTAGTTAATACATATTCAAAGATATGAGAATTGAGATGGAATTTGTTCATTTTTAATTTTAGTTTGTTTGTTTTTTTTTCATTAAAACATGAGTAAGTGAAAATAACATTCTTCATAGATTTGTTAAACCTTTTCTTCTGATGCATAAACTTAGGGATTTGACTTACCACCCAGAACAATGTTAAGGGAGAGGGGGGGGGCGAAAATCACGTTGCTGCTTGAGCAGTCGCACGTCAGAATCCAAAAATAACAAAAGAGATTACTCGGGTTATTGTACGGCAAGGGCAAACTGTGGGTAGGGGGTATTATTTAACAAGAGCGATTTTACATTTGGAGAATTTACAAAATTAGACTCAAATCATCACAATAGTGTTGTTTTGTTTCATTGGTCCCATTAAAACATATTGGTTGCAGGTGTCTTGTATTGTTGTTTATTTGAGGACCTTAAGGCAAGTTGGTATCAGAGGTATTGTAGAAATTTTGAGCATAGGGGAGCTAGGAGCATCAGTGGCTCTCCAACAATTTGAGCATAGGGGAGCTCGATGCACGAGTAACTCTCAAACAACTTGAGTCATACAGCTTACATTGACAATTAATTTCTATGTAATTCCTAGTCAACAAAGATGTCTACAAGTCAAACAACCATCAGTATTGTGAATAAAGTAGAGAGTAGGTAATATAGCATGACATTCTAAATTACATTATTTTGAACAAAAACTTTACATAACTTTTCTTTCACATTCTTCTATCTTTGTTTTGGAAAAAAAAACAACTTCCAGAAAAAAAAGTTGCGATCATTTTAGTTTTTAACTTGTTTCTATATCTCGCCGCTTTTTCATCTACCATTTTTGTTAAGAAAGGTCCTTAGCTCAAAATTGTGTATCATATTTTCCTGGCTCTTAATTAAAGCATAAGCAAACATTGTTCAATTTTTTTTTTAAATAGTTTATTGCAACTAGTTTCTTGTTTGTTTGTTGTTTTATAGGGCAGCTATCGTTTTTGTTTGCTACATTTTTGCCAATATCATTTCGTAATTTTTTGAGAAACAGTTTAAATTGATCTTTGATGAGCATTTTATATTAATAAACATGTAAATTACAAAAGTAAATCCAATTATTCATAAAAATGATACTAAAATTAATTCATTATGCTTCGTTTTATTAACATAGAATCTTGAAATTAATTACTTCAACAGAAATGAATATTTTATTCACACATACTAATCATCGTTAAAAATACAGCGCCGACACAGTGAAGAATAAATAGTTGTAAAGCTGAAGTACGATTAAACTCAATCCCTACACCTATGGATATTATTCAAAAGGAATTCTCGCCAACTTTACACAACTATGTGTATATTCCATTTAAATATAGATATAAATATAAATAAATGGTAGAATTAAAACCTTACTTTTAAAAATGTTAGGCTTAAAAAATCTCACCTGTCCTTGTCATTTTCGTTACCACATCTCTTCCGTCCTCCACCAAGCGGGAAAATAACCTCCTTTATTGATGACTTAATAGGATTAATTTAAGTGCCAAGACTATTGTTAACTATTTCAATTTCATTTGATTAAAATAAAGTTCTTTTTGGTTTCTACAAGATTTAACAAAACATAGTTACAATCTATAAATAATCGATGTCTTCTAATGGTAACAAAACATTGTTTGAATTTATCACTTATCTTTGATAATAACAATATTGTGTCGTTTATAAATCTTTGTGTCGGTGTTTAAAATATATCCATTACCTGAAAGAAATGTAAGGTTATAGAACATAGGTTTCTATGTGATTGTTATATCTCAGGTATAATTATAAGGGTTATATGTCAGTGTTATTTGTCAGAGTTATTAGTCATTTTATATGTATATTTTATACACGATTACATGTCAAAGGTATACTTCACAGTTATGTGTCACTGGTATTGGTGATGACAGTAAGTCAGGGTTACGTGTCAAGGTTGCATGTCAGGGTGGACAAGTGGTCTAGATCGAGACAATCTCAAGTGCATGGTCTTCAGTTCAGTCCCGACCAAAGTCAAGTAAAATAAAATATCACCTGTATGCATTGGACTAGTTTACCTTGGATGGCAACTCATCTAAAAGCAAGAAAATTCTGAATTGAAATCCAAAGATGGAGTCCTGCATGCTTATAACATTGACACGATAAAATATCCCACAAACTCAGACAACGCACTTGGTGCCAAACTGAATCCTTCACGTCTGATGCTCCTTTGGTTTGAGTTGATAAGCTGCTTGGACAAAGGCGATTTGATTAAAATTCTAAACAAAAATCTCTAAAATCATTTTGGATTTTGTCCTGCAAATTTTACACCATCGTCACATTGTGAAGGACTAATGCCAGCATAAGGAAATAAATAAATGTCTTGTTTTTATTTGACAGTTAAACGTTGGAATATGACACGCTTATTTTCTGGTTATATATCATAGATATATGTCAGATTTATGTAAAACTGTTATGCGTCACATTGTTATGAAACTTTTGTACGTCAGATTTTTTTGAAACTGGCATGTGTCAGATTTATGTCAACATGTTCTTAGTCAGATATTTCAGAGTTTTGTGAAACGGTTTTATGGATTGAGTATCTGAGGCGGTATTACAGTGACACAATACATATTCTGACAACTCCGACTTTGTAGAGCAAAGGGAGAAAAAAGAAACACAGCTGGTCATTCTCTTCATCCGGGTCTTGTTTTAGTCTTGCTATTGAGACAAATAGACAATGACCAGAGAATTGGGGAAATAATCCAAAAATATAAATAAGATACAGCTCAAGTGGACCCTACTACTCAAGTCAAGGCTATTACTCAAGTCAAGGCTATTACTCAAGTCAAGGCTATTACTCAAGTCAATGCTATTACTCAAGTCAAGGCTATTACTCATTCAAGGCTATTACTCAAGTCAAGGCTATTACTCAAGTCTATGCTATTACTCAAGTCAATGCTATTACTCAAGTCAAGGCTATTACTCAAGTCAAGGCTATTACACAAGTCAAGGCTATTACTCAAGTCAAGGCTATTACTCAAGTCAAGGCTATTACTCAAGTCAAGGCTGTTACTCAAGTCCATGCTATTACTCAAGTCATGGCTATTACTCAAGTCAATGCTATTACTCAAGTCCATGCTATTACTCAAGTCCATGTTATTACTCAAGTCAAGGCGCATGCCCAGTGAAGACGTGAATTTGTTTACCTGTGTTTGTGATGAGGAATATTTCTTCGATTATGACATTATCTGTCCATCAAATTGTAAACAAATTGTGGTTATAGATTAAAATGATATTATTACTGGTCAAGGGCGTTGTTCAAAGTGACTGTTCTCAAAATTTTAAGTAAATCAAGTGATTTCAGAACCTGTGTGTATCATGTTGATATTCGGCGCCATCTTTATTTTACTGTCCTGCATTACTTCAAGCTTAAAATAGCACTATACCTGCGTGTGTGCTCTTTGACTGCTACACACCAGAGTGACTGGAGGTATGTTCACATACAATATTACGCTGTATACCATTGTGGTAGCGACTCTGGTAAACAAACTGTTTATCTATGATACCAAGAGACCAGAAGTTGTCGTGTCATCTGTAAATTTAGACCTAAGTAAGAAAACAGTTTTCCGCACAGCGGGGACTGGCCACTGCGTGTTTGTTGACATTTTGCGTAGTTCATCTCGAACTTGCTCTGCTCAGTTTCCCATAGGACGCCAAAGACTTGTGCTATTATATCTGGCCTGCATTCTCCTAGCCAACTCCTACTCTCCTGAACCCAACCCTGGACCAAGCATCGCTACGGGTGCTGGCTATCCTCCATCGCATACCCGCTCATGTTCCCAGTCATTACGGACCTGCGGTACTTGTGACCTTGCAGTGCAGTGGGAAGACAGAGGCGTTGCATGTGAACAATGTGGGCAATGGTTCCATGGTCAATGCCAAAGCATCGACACAGACTATGACAAACAGCATGGGGAAAATTCTGGCATGCCGTGGTACTGTGCTGTCTGCGGATGCCCGAATAGCCAGATCGTGTTTGACCTCCACAGTTCAAGGTCAGAATCCACCCTCCCAGATTTCTCCCTAAATTCCTCATGCACCACACCAACGAACCTTCAGAGTTTTCAGCCACCACACTGCTCTACTCCTATGCGCTGCAGTCAGCAAGACAAATGGAAACACAGACCATTGCGCATATTGAATGTGAACTTTCAGTCTGCAAGTGGAAAGAGAGTCGAGATAGCCAATTTGATAAACAGCTTAAAGCCTGACATTATCTTGGGCACAGAAACATGGCTGAATCCCTCCATAGCCAACGCAGAGGTTGTACCGGCTAATTACAAACTATTCCGGCGAGACAGAAAAGACAGGGGAGGAGGAGTACTTGTTGCTGTCCATGACAGCCTGGACTGTCACGCTGTTCCAGAACTAGATGTTGATGAATGCGAACTCCTGTGGGTGAAGGTGAAGCTGAAGGGTAGACGCACACTTTACGTGTGTGCCTATTACAGGCCCAACACAGCAGATGAACCAAGCCTGAGGAGGCTTGATGTGTCACTTCAGAGAGCAATGCAGTCTAAGAACGTTTCTCTCCTTATAGGGGGAGATTTCAACTTTCCTGGTTGGAACTGGCAGATTCCTGCTTTGAAGCCCAAGTCCCCATACCCGGCCCTACACTCTGAATTCATGGAGATAATTAACAACCATGGTCTGGAACAGATGGTTAAAGAACCCACGAGAGGGGAAAACACTCTCGACCTACTCCTCACTAACAGTCCACATCTCATCCCAAGAGTAGAAGTCATCCCCGGAATATCAGACCACTGCATACCGTACTGCGAATTTCAAGTCAGCGTGCTAAAAAAGAAACAGGCTGTGCGAGAAATCCCCATTTATTCAAAGGCAGACTGGGATAGCCTGAGAAGTGCAACGACTGAGCTGAGTTCAAACATGCATGAGATTCAGGGTAATGCGACAACAGAAGAGCTGTGGATGAAATTCAAGACAACAATCACTGATGCAGTGATGAAATTCATACCACACAAGACCTCAAAACCTAAGACAAATCAACCATGGGTTACGGCTGAAATCCAAAGGCTCATACACAGGAGAGACCGCCAGTACAAACGTATGAAGAAGAATGGGTCGGTCGAACTAAAAGCCGAAGTACTGAGGCTCCGAAGAACCATCCAACGCTTACTGCGCAGATCCTACTGGAACTACCTGAACGGCATCTTCTCAGAGGAAGATACTACCGCCAAGAACAAGCGGTTCTGGAGCTATGTCAAGCATCAAAGGTCAACAAACATCGGAGTTTCCCCCCTGAGATGGGAAGGCAAGTTGACGTCTGAACCCAAAGAACAGGCGGACATACTCAATCAACAGTTCCAGTCGGTCTTTGGGGATGGTAGAGAGTACTCAGAAGTTGAGTTCCTGCTGAAGACCAAGATGATGAGCACAGCCTATCCCACCATGGAAGATATCAAGATCTCAGAGAAGGGTGTGCTGGAACTTCTTAAAACCATTAACCCCTTCAAGGCATGTGGTCCTGACAACATCAAGCCACGAGTGCTAAAAGAATTGGCCGAAGAAATCGCTCCTGCATTAACAATCCTTTTCCAATCGTCGCTATTCACAGGCAAAGTTCCAACTGACTGGAGAACAGCGTATGTCACTCCGATCTACAAAAAAGGAGAACATTACGACCCAGCCAATTACCGCCCTGTATCCCTCACTAGCGTAGTATGTAAACTATTGGAACACATAATCGTAAGCGCGGTCATGAATCACCTGGAGAGAAATAATATACTCAATGACTGTCAGCATGGCTTTTGAGTCAACAGATCATGCGAGACCCAACTCCTTGAATTTGCTGAAGAGTTGACGACCAACTTGGAGAACAGCGTTTGACCTTGTCAACCATAGCTTGCTATTGAACAAACTGCATAGATATGGGATCCAAAGCTCTACCAAAACATGGATCTCTAGCTTCCTCAGCGACCGATGCCAGGCAGTAGTGGTAGATGGCAAAACCTCCTCCTTTGTCAGTGTTAAGTCAGGGGTCCCCCAGGGCTCAGTGCTAGGCCCTTGTTTGTTCCTAGCATATATCAACGATCTGCCCGAGAAGCTGACCTCTCAAGCAAGACTGTTCGCAGACGACACGGCGGTATATAGGACAATGGTCAACAGCTCTGACCAGAGCCAGCTTCAACAAGACCTCAATCGGTTAGCTGAGTGGGAGATAAGCTGGGTTGGGTGTTACCATCCAAAGAGAGGTCCGCTGGGACGAGCACATTAACAGTGTGTGCAACCGGGCAAACAAGACCCTGGGGTTCCTAAGGCGCAATCTGAAGATCGGCAACTCAAGCGTGAAAGAAAAAGCCTATAAAGCCTTTGTCCGACCTATTTTAGAGTATGCTTCTACAGTCTGGGACCCATTTACCCAGAAAAGCATAGACAGGTTGGAGGCGGTCCAGCGACGGGCAGCACGCTTTGTCATGAACCGCTACAGAAGCACCTCGAGTGTTGGTAGCATGCTGGAAACACTGGGCTGGTCGACATTGGAAGAACGACGACGACTATCCAGGCTCACCATGTTGTACAAGATAACAAATGGACTGGTGCACTGCTCCGGAATCAAACAGAAACTCGTTAATCTTCCCCCCAGACTGCGACGAAGTCACGACAAACAGTTCCGGCTGGTAAAAACAAGAACGAAGTACAGAAGCTCCTCATTCCTGCCGAAGACAATAGGGGACTGGAACAAGCTTCCAAAAGCAACAGTTGAGGCGGCTACACTCGATACATTTGTGTCTATTGCCTCCTGTATTCCAACCCCCAGTTCATAAAACCACTACTGAGTCGCCCTTGCAACCAGTGAAGTATCCCATTGAAACCCATGGACAGTAACATCGCAAACCTCTCTGAAACAAAGGAGCCAGAATGATCAATTCATTGATCGTATGCCCTTAAAATAAAGAAGAAGAAGAAGAAGTCAATGCTATTACTCAAGTCCATGCTGTTACTCAAGTCCATGCTATTACTCAAGTCAATGCTATTACTCAAGTCAATGCTATTACTCAAGTCAATGCTATTACTCAAGTCAATGCTATTACTCAAGTCAAGGCTATTACTCAAGTCAAGGCTATTACTCAAGTCAAATCTATTACTCAAGTCAAGCCTATTACTCAAGTCAAGGCTATTATTCAAGTCAAGGCTATTATTCAAGTCAAGGCTATTACTCAAGTCCATGTTATTACTCAAGTCCATGCTATTACTCAAGTCAAGGCTATTACTCAAGTCCATGCTATTACTCAAGTCAAGGCTATTACTCAAGTCAAGGCTATTACTCAAGTCAATGCTATTTCTCAAGTCAATGCTATTACTCAAGTCAATGCTATTACTCAAGTCAATGCTATTACTCAAGTCAAGGCTATTACTCAAGTCCATGCTATTACTCAAGTCAAGGCTATTACTCAAGTCAAGGCTATTACTCAAGTCAAGGCTATTACTCAAGTCCATGCTATTACTCAAGTCCATGCTATTACTCCAGTCAATGCTATTACTCAAGTCAAGGTTATTACTCAAGTCAAGGCTATTACTCAAGTCAAGGCTATTACTCAAGTCAAGGCTATTACTCAAGTCAAGGCTATTACTCAAGTCAAGGCTATTACTCAAGTCAAGGCTATTACTCAAGTCAAGGCTAGTACTCAAGTCAAGGCTATT
This sequence comes from Lymnaea stagnalis, assembly GCA_964033795.1. Taxonomy (NCBI): domain Eukaryota; kingdom Metazoa; phylum Mollusca; class Gastropoda; family Lymnaeidae; genus Lymnaea; species Lymnaea stagnalis. The sequence continues at coordinate 92,458 of CAXITT010001220.1, read as the reverse complement.
ACTCAAGTCAATGCTATTACTCAAGTCAAGGCTATTACTCAAGTCCATGTTATTACTCAAGTCCATGCTATTTATCAAGTCAATGCTATTACTCAAGTCAAGGCTATTACTCAAGTCAAGGCTATTACTCAAGTCAATGTTATTACTCAAGTCAATGCTATTACTCAAGTCAAGGCTATTACTCAAGTCAAGGCTATTACTCAAGTCAAGGCTATTACTCAAGTCAAGGCTATTACTCAAGTCAAGGATATTACTCAAGTCCATGCTATTACTCAAGTCCATGCTATTATTCAAGTCAAGGCTATTACTCAAGTCAAGGTTATTACTCAAGTCAAGGCTATTACTCAAGTCAAGGCTATTACTCAAGTCAAGGCTATTACTCAAGTCAAGGCTATTACTCAAGTCAAGGCTATTACTCAAGTCAAGGCTATTACTCAAGTCCATGCTACTACTCAGGTCAAGTCTGCTTCTCATAGCATCGCTGGTACTCAAGTCAAGGCTACTACTCAAGTCAAGGTGACTTATCAAGTCCAGGCTACTCTTCAAGTGGTAAGCAAAGAACGAACAATAAACAAATTAATTGCTGGTTTATGCCAGAGATATATGAAATAGTTATTTGTCAGGGTTACATTTCAGAGCTATATGACCATGTTGCCATGGTTATAGGAAATAGCATTTCTAACATTGATTTCCCAGCCGCCTTGAATAAAACATGATCAATATTGTTAGATCTCAGTTTTCACTTGTCATTCACTCGTAGACTTTGTGTTCATTTCTTTTGTCTTTATAGCCATCTTCTTGGGTCGAGAGTACATTGTAGTGCTACTTATAGAAATAATGATGGTTAGGCTTCCTATTGTTTCTAAAAAAAACTTCATTCAATAATTATTTGATAACTGAGTTTGATGTAATGGATTCTTAAACATAAAATGTTAGAATAGTGTTTTTTATTTTAATGAACAATTGACAGAATCACTAACGAATAGTCTGGCAATTGTATGGTATATGTAACGAATCACTTAATCTTTCTATGGGCAAGTTTTCGAACTACCAAGTTTCTGGTTATTCTGGTTCTGGTAATGTTTCGTTGCTGCATCCATGTACTGGCAACTTTGCAACGGTTGGGGGTATGATGTTGCTATTCTAACAGCTCCTATCTGATGCCAGGGAAGCCTTGAAGCTTTCGACTGATGTCAAGTTCACAGTGGCATCGTTCAGGTTGTTTTATGCTATTATTGTGCGTGGCAAGAAAGATTGTTGATACTGCACTGTGTTGCACTGAGGCACTTTGAAGCATTTGCTATTGTTTGTGGTTTAATTGTTGATGGTAATGTCAGTGGTGAAGTCCGTGTTCAGTGTATTATGTGTACAACTACCGTCTTAATCTTTCTACGAGCAAGTCTTTGAACTGCTGTGTCCGGAGCACTATCATTTTTCCATTGCGCCAACTAAATCACTATGCATATGTAGATCATCCCTTACACTGCAATTACAATGAATATATAAATATAAAGGAAGCAGACACTTTATTAGCAAAAATACTTTCTCGATTGGTTTAAGAATGATTAATTTTTATGTGGAGTCAGTAGTGTAATTAGCTCATCAACTTCACATAAAAATCGTATATGTAAGTATCTCATTATTTTATATGCAGCATTTAATGTCATTAACTTATCTATTTCATATGACTAATACAATGTCATTAGCTCATCTGCGTCATATTATTCATGTTATGTAATTAGCTCATCTACTTCATATAAAAGCCTGTAATGTAATGAGTTCGTATTGTCGGCCATACTTTGCATTGGGATATTTATAAACAGATGTCGGAAATCAACTTCTAGCAAAATGCTTATCAATGAATTATTCTTGGTACTTGGATGACGTGTCTCTGTTCATTACTTTACATTATGTGTAGTCTAAAGGAGAAACCATGATGGTTAAGAGCTAGAGGGTAGTCAGTGGGATAGAGGAGAGCATCATGGCGTTGGATTCCTTACAAGTAGGAATTGATTTCGGTTTGAATTTCTTTGGTATTTTCAAATATTATAAGAAATTCATCTACATTTTACTGTTAACAATTATATATATTAGAATGTGCTAGGCTGACCGTAAAGCCAATTACTCTTAAAAAAGGGCATACATTTTTTCAAAGTATTTTACTGAAATATAATAAATTTAAATGCTGAAAAATGTATATATAAACTTTTATTTTAGTAATTGTTTCAGTATTATTATTATAATTGCTAATACGTTCAAAGAAACAACAAAGAACAATCTTAATCATTTTATAAGCGGTTGATTACAATGCAATCACATTTATCGGGAACACAACACACACTTTTCTAAATTGCGTTTTAGTGCGAAATTAATATTGTAAAATAAAATTAAAATTAATGTGTTCTGCACAAATACCCATATGAAGTCACAGTACCTATGTTGACCAAATCTCTAAGTTTCTTTGATTTAATCACCACGAGTATCAGGACTGATAATGTATTTTCCCCTTCTTCAAAGTAAAATAAATAAATATAATAGGTTTCTTTTAAATATACAGAGGCGTAGCGAGGGGAGGGCAGGGGGGACAGATGTCTTCGGGCGCCAGCTAGTTAGGGGCATAAAAATATGCTTTGATATTATTTTATTGATAAAAATAATGGGTTTGAGAGTTGAAAAAAAGAAAAAGGGGCGCTTTAAAATGGATCTTGTCACCGGGCGCGAATCTTGTCCCCGGGCGCCAAACACCCTCGCTACGCCTCTGTAAATACATGTATTTAAAAAGTAATGTCTGCATGTATGTAAGTCCCTTATGAGCTCCTATATTGTTCCTGCAATTGCAATACAATTTTGTTTTTAACTTGTCCAGAAGCTAGAGCAATTGTCTGAGCCATTACAACCATTTTAAAATATTTCATTTTGGGACGTTGGCCCTAAATAAATAACATTTCCGAATGCTTTCTTTAAAAAAAATTATCAGTTGTGATAAAAATGTGTTGAGTTTTTGGGCGCACACCCGCAAATGTTTCTTAATTATTACAACCATTTTACACTTTATCACGCAAACGAACTAGAGTAATATTCTAATGACTCACCCGATTTTACAACAAATTGCTACAAATATTTCAGAAAAAACAAAAGAAAATAGTTTGAATACCGTTGATATATATATATATATATATATTAAGAATCTCATTCAACGCATTTACCAGGAGTTATTTTCATTTTTTTCTTGGGTGTATTTGGAGATGGAACTAAATATTTTAGAAACTGGTCTTATGTGCCTCAACTTTATATCCCAAATTTTAGATGGATAGTTTGATGAGTAGTGGGTCAGTCAACTGTCCGAAGATTTTGCCCGCAATCACCAACAGAAGCGAAGTTAAAATAAAGAATTTAAAATTATAAAAGTATCTAACATTATATTGGCATATACTAGACAAATACTAGGAAATTACCAATTAAATCTAGGTGCATTGTGATCATACGTATTTAAATCTATTAAAAAAACAAAAAAATCAATAGTTTAAAGGAATTTTTAGAGCTGAAATTAATAAATTGTTATTTATTTAATTTGAGGAAATACGAAATACATCATACTGTGAAATCATTGACATTTTATCCCTAGATGTAATGATTAGATTTACGTGAGCTACAGCTTTGAATAAGGCGCGAGGATCAACTATAATTATGTATAGAATTGTTTTACTTTAAAAACATTTCATTCATAATGATGCAGCTTGCTAACAAAAGGTACAATATTGTGTTCCATCAAGCTTTGCCAACTTTCTAACTCTGCGGTCACCGAATGCCAGCACAGATAATCAACCTCATCAAACAAACTAAAACAAACAGGCGACCAAACGCTGATCTAATTCTCATGGTGAGATGATGAGTCACACATTTAGTAACATACAAAGCTGGTCTAAAACGGACTAGGAAAATGGTAAAAAGCTGTACTCTACCACACAGATTCATGAAGGGATAAAGTGACAACAGCGATCAAAAAAACAATTGACATTCTGACAACTTCCTTAGACCCGCCTAACTTCACTCAAGCATTTGATGGAAATATTTTTTTTTTTTAAAGAGATAGAATTGGATTTTTTATGTGTTAAAAAATGTTCTTTTACATTAAGCCATGAGGTAAAACGATTGAAACAATGAAGAAAGAAGAACTGTATGGGAAATTGAGATTTTATTCATGTTATTTAGGTTAACAAAATTAATAACAGATATAAATACATATTCATCTTTAAAATCATAATAATGTTCATGAAAATAAAAATTCATTTAAAGTGTCACGATAAAAATATGTCACTTTTAAGTCCCCGTTCCTTGCTATCGAATAGAATTTAGAACCTCATTTTTGTAATTATGCATATTTAGTCTCACCAGCAAACATGGGACCCAGGCTTTCATATAAAAGCCTGTAATGTAATGAGTTCGTATTGTCGGCCATACTTTGCATTGGGATATTTATAAACAGATGTCGGAAATCAACTTCTAGCAAAATGCTTATCAATGAATTATTCTTGGTACTTGGATGACGTGTCTCTGTTCATTACTTTACATTATGTGTAGTCTAAAGGAGAAACCAGGATGGTTAAGAGCTAGAGGGTAGTCAGTGGGATAGAGGAGAGCATCATGGCGTTGGATTCCTTACAAGTAGGAATTGATTTCGGTTTGAATTTCTTTGGTATTTTCAAATATTATAAGAAATTCATCTACATTTTACTGTTAACAATTATATATATTAGAATGTGCTAGGCTGACCGTAAAGCCAATTACTCTTAAAAAAGGGCATACATTTTTTCAAAGTATTTTACTGAAATATAATAAATTTAAATGCTGAAAAATGTATATATCAACTTTTATTTTAGTAATTGTTTCAGTATTATTATTATAATTGCTAATACGTTCAAAGAAACAACAAAGAACAATCTTAATCATTTTATAAGCGGTTGATTACAATGCAATCACATTTATCGGGAACACAACACACACTTTTCTAAATTGCGTTTTAGTGCGAAATTAATATTGTAAAATAAAATTAAAATTAATGTGTTCTGCACAAATACCCATATGAAGTCACAGTACCTATGTTGACCAAATCTCTAAGTTTCTTTGATTTAATCACCACGAGTATCAGGACTGATAATGTATTTTCCCCTTCTTCAAAGTAAAATAAATAAATATAATAGGTTTCTTTTAAATATACAGAGGCGTAGCGAGGGGAGGGCAGGGGGGACAGATGTCTTCGGGCGCCAGCTAGTTAGGGGCATAAAAATATGCTTTGATATTATTTTATTGATAAAAATAATGGGTTTGAGAGTTGAAAAAAAGAAAAAGGGGCGCTTTAAAATGGATCTTGTCACCGGGCGCGAATCTTGTCCCCGGGCGCCAAACACCCTCGCTACGCCTCTGTAAATACATGTATTTAAAAAGTAATGTCTGCATGTATGTAAGTCCCTTATGAGCTCCTATATTGTTCCTGCAATTGCAATACAATTTTGTTTTTAACTTGTCCAGAAGCTAGAGCAATTGTCTGAGCCATTACAACCATTTTAAAATATTTCATTTTGGGACGTTGGCCCTAAATAAATAACATTTCCGAATGCTTTCTTTAAAAAAAATTATCAGTTGTGATAAAAATGTGTTGAGTTTTTGGGCGCACACCCGCAAATGTTTCTTAATTATTACAACCATTTTACACTTTATCACGCAAACGAACTAGAGTAATATTCTAATGACTCACCCGATTTTACAACAAATTGCTACAAATATTTCAGAAAAAACAAAAGAAAATAGTTTGAATACCGTTGCAATATATATATATATATATATATATATATATATATATATTAAGAATCTCATTCAACGCATTTACCAGGAGTTATTTTCATTTTTTTCTTGGGTGTATTTGGAGATGGAACTAAATATTTTAGAAACTGGTCTTATGTGCCTCAACTTTATATCCCAAATTTTAGATGGATAGTTTGATGAGTAGTGGGTCAGTCAACTGTCCGAAGATTTTGCCCGCAATCACCAACAGAAGCGAAGTTAAAATAAAGAATTTAAAATTATAAAAGTATCTAACATTATATTGGCATATACTAGACAAATACTAGGAAATTACCAATTAAATCTAGGTGCATTGTGATCATACGTATTTAAATCTATTAAAAAAACAAAAAAATCAATAGTTTAAAGGAATTTTTAGAGCTGAAATTAATAAATTGTTATTTATTTAATTTGAGGAAATACGAAATACATCATACTGTGAAATCATTGACATTTTATCCCTAGATGTAATGATTAGATTTACGTGAGCTACAGCTTTGAATAAGGCGCGAGGATCAACTATAATTATGTATAGAATTGTTTTACTTTAAAAACATTTCATTCATAATGATGCAGCTTGCTAACAAAAGGTACAATATTGTGTTCCATCAAGCTTTGCCAACTTTCTAACTCTGCGGTCACCGAATGCCAGCACAGATAATCAACCTCATCAAACAAACTAAAACAAACAGGCGACCAAACGCTGATCTAATTCTCATGGTGAGATGATGAGTCACACATTTAGTAACATACAAAGCTGGTCTAAAACGGACTAGGAAAATGGTAAAAAGCTGTACTCTACCACACAGATTCATGAAGGGATAAAGTGACAACAGCGATCAAAAAAACAATTGACATTCTGACAACTTCCTTAGACCCGCCTAACTTCACTCAAGCATTTGATGGAAATATTTTTTTTTTTTAAAGAGATAGAATTGGATTTTTTATGTGTTAAAAAATGTTCTTTTACATTAAGCCATGAGGTAAAACGATTGAAACAATGAAGAAAGAAGAACTGTATGGGAAATTGAGATTTTATTCATGTTATTTAGGTTAACAAAATTAATAACAGATATAAATACATATTCATCTTTAAAATCATAATAATGTTCATGAAAATAAAAATTCATTTAAAGTGTCACGATAAAAATATGTCACTTTTAAGTCCCCGTTCCTTGCTATCGAATAGAATTTAGAACCTCATTTTTGTAATTATGCATATTTAGTCTCACCAGCAAACATGGGACCCAGGCTTGCTTAATATATCTAATCGCGTAGTGAATGATAATTGAGTTAAAACTGAAAGGCCTCCACATTCATTGAAAACGATTTTTCATCATATATATATATATATATATATATATAATCTAAGCCAGACGCGATTTGGAAAAACTAGTTTTGATGATTTTGTGCTCCTTAAATTTCAAGTTATCTTCTATGTTTGGCTGTGGGCATCCATTCTCAGTTGATAAGAAGTGGTCAGTGTCTAAATAATGATATCAGCCAAGAAGGCGTTGTCTAGACAGACAACCGAATGTTAATGACGTAGTCCCAGAAGGAACTCGTCCCAATTCCCTTTTTTGTCACGTCTTTAGGAGGCGGTTTTATTTATTTTTTTTGAGAGGGGGGGGGGTTAAATGAATTAAGCGAATTAAATGTGGCGTGAACAGATTCAACTAGTCAAATTTATTAAGTATAGTGAGTGGCGTGATCAGTTTATAACAGTTAAAATTTATTAATTCTTCTATAGTGAACATGGCGTAATTAGTTGACAACAAGTAAAATGTATTAAGTATAGTAAACGTGACTTGATTACTTCCAACTAGTAGCATGTGTAATGGATAAAGTTTAGGACTAAAATTTTAATGACCAATTTTTTTTGTGATGTTGGTTCTGATGATTCCTGTCAACAACTGAAGTAAGGGGTTGTTTATAGTGGATGTTGGTGGGCTGTCATTGATGGATGGATGGGGTTTACAAAACGGATGTACATTCTTGTCAATACTAGATTGTAGAGGCAATCTATAATTGATGTAGGGAAGGTAGGGCTGTCAGTAAGGGATTTACTGGGCTATCACTTATAGATCTAGTGGCTGTCATACCGCATTTAGTGAGCTCTCAATAATAGATCTATTGACATTACATAACAGATGTAGTGATCTGTCAATAACAGATCTATTTACATTACATAACAGATGTAGTGGATCTGTCAATAATAGATCTATTGACATTACATAACAGATGTAGGGGTCTGTCAATAATAGATCTATTGACATTACATAACAGATGTAGGTAACTGTCAATAATAGATCTATTGACATTACATAACAGATGTAGGGATCTGTCAATAATAGATCTATTGCCATTACATAACAGATGTAGGGATCTGTCAATAGCAGATCTATTGACATTACATAACAGATGTAAGGATCTGTCAATAATAGATCTATTGACATTACATAACAGATGTACGGATCTGTCAATAATAGATCTATTGACATTACATAACAGATGTAGGTATCTGTCAATCATAGATCTATTGACATTACATAACAGATGTAGGGATCTGTCAATAATAGATATATTGCCATTACATAACAGATGTAGGGATCTGTCAATAACAGATCTATTGACATTACATAACAGATGTAGGGATCTGTTAATAATAGATCTATTGACATTACATAACAGATGTACGGATCTGTCAATAATAGATCTATTGACATTACATAACAGCTGTAGGTATCTGTCAATCATAGATCTATTGACATTACATAACAGATGTAGGGATCTGTCAATAATAGATATATTGCCATTACATAACAGATGTAGGGATCTGTCAATAACAGATCTATTGACATTACATAACAGATGTAGGGATCTGTCAATAATAGATCTATTGACATTACATAACAGATGTAGGGATCTGTCAATAATAGATCTATTGACATTACATTACAGATGTAGGAATATGTCAATAATAGATCTATTGACATTACATAGCAGATGTAGAGATCTGTCAATAATAGATCTATTGACATTACATAAAAGATGTAGGGATCTGTCAATAATAGATCTATTGACATTACATAACAGATGTAGGGATCTGTCAATAATAGATATATTGACATTACATAGCAGATGTAGTGATCTGTCAATAATAGATCTATTGAAATTACATAACAGATGTAGGGATCTGTCAATAATAGATCTATTGACCTTACATAACAGATGTAAGGATCTGTCAATAATAGATCTATTGACATTACATAACAGATGTAGGAATCTGTCAATAATGGATAGAGTGCGCTGTTACTAAAAGATTTAGTGGCAGTCAATAATCGATGAAGTGGCCTGTCAATAAGTCAATAATGTATTTAGTGGGATGTAAGTGACATAAGTAGAGGTTGCAAATATTGATATCCACGATAAAATGCGTGAATCAGTGATGAATAAATTATTTATTTCATTTCTCTGTTTAAACATGAGCAATTGTGCTATTCTTATTTGATATGTTTATGGACCAGCGATGTGTCAATTTAGAAGGAAAAAAGAAGAAGATATCTAATCAATACATTCATGTGAATGACGTCATTAAGTATGTTAATAAGAATTTAATTCATAGAAATAGCAGCAATTCATATTTCTGTTGATATTAGCTATACTGTTCGTGGGATCAAGTAATTGACTTGGCCAGACTTGGCCAGTAATTGCCATGAGTGGATAATTACAACACAATAGATTCAACGGTTTTACCTAAATAATTAAATTGAGTCTAAATCTTGTGACAATTTAAAAAAAAAAAACATTTTTTTTATAAGAATCCCTACCTGGGACCACCCCTATTTGTGCCTGCCCATAATTGCCCCCCCCCAAAAAAAAAAAAAAATCCCGACCCGAACAGGTCCGCCCAGACATTGCTTTAATACAAACGTCTAGAGTTTGGCACTTTGTTTTAAAAGGTGTATTATTCAAATCATGATTACATCAAAGTGACATTTCTTAATATCTTCTGTGTCTATAATTCTATGATTTTCCTAAAATGTTTTTGAATATTAGTTAAATTTATTTTTAAAAATTCTTAAAAGTTTCAAATGATTATATACGATTCTACACCGTAATTTATTTTAACATTCCAAATCTCTACCAGAAGTCTTACGCTGTACTTCAAGCGTCTATGTCAATTGTTTCATCCTGGAAAAAGTGGTAATTATATGTTTTTTTTGGCATAACGTGGTAAGCAAAGGTTTTGTTGGCATAACGTGTTAAACATATGCTTTGTTGGCATAACGTGATAAACATATTTTGTTGTCATCACGTGGCAAACACAGGTTATGTTGTGAGATGACTTTTTTTGGTAGGTATATTTGGATAACACTTTTATTCGTTTATAACCTTCTCGTCTCTAGGGATAGCCCTTGTTTGATTTGATTATTTGCTTGTGTCTAGAGATAACTCTTGTATGAATGTATGACCTGCTTGTGTCTAGGGATACATCTCGTATGATTTTATCACCTGCTCAGAAAATGATACTTAATTCAGCTGTAAACTTGGGATGTTTCTTACACTCTGACAAATCCGGCAATAGGCAACAAGGCGATATTAATTGTAAAAATAACCTTATTAGTCTACACCACACAAACATCCAAAAGAAAAAAGAACATTATTGATCTTAATAATTATAATAATAATAAAATTTATTTAAAAATGACGCTTTATCCTCAAAGCCTTGAAGCGCGGTACATAGTCTAGTACATTAAAATAGAAATGAAACAATCTATAATATGCCTCATTGAAATACAAAATGCAACATTACAAAAACTATATACGAGAATACCCATTCTAAGTCTTTCATATCTTGCAACCATAAACAACACAGGCCAATACACATCTACAAGATACTATCCAGTTAGACAACATCACTCCAGCAGGTGTTTGCGAGATTGATATGTATTTAAATCAGTTTTGAAAGACTCAAGTGACTGGCTGTTTCTGAGAGTGACAGTCAGGGTGTTCCAAATTGTTGGGACAGCAAATGCGAAAGTATGCCCCTCGTAGAGTCTCAAGGCGATCACGTGGTATTAAAAGTGTGTTCCATCAGATGATCGGAATTGTCAAATTGCTACATACGGTGTCAGCAGCACTTTGAAATATGATGGTGCCAGGTCATGCAAGCAGCGGTAGAACAGAATTGCTATTTTATACTGTATGCGAGCACGGACCGGCAGCTAATGCACCTCTCTCAGAAGTGTTTTAGCATGATCATATTTGCATTTTCAAAGAATAATGCGAGCCACATTATTCTCTGCTATTTGAATTGTATCTAGGAACATAGCTGGAAGACCCACCATAGAACATTGCAGTAGTCCATGCGTGATAGCATGAATGCAGACATCAGCCACTTTGATGCATCTAACGTTAAAAAAGTTCTTATAGGACTAATTCTGCGCAGCTCTAGAAAATTCGCCTTAAAAAGCATGTTAATGTGGTTTTCGATAGATAGTGATCTGTCTAAGTAGACACCAAGGTTTCTCAGTTTTTACGCAAACTCAATCTATATACCAGAGAGGGTAAGGTTTTGTGTGTTATTTATATATTTTAGCTTTTTTAGTATTAGCAATGGGGATCAACTCGGTCTTTTTTCTCGTTCAATTTAAGCTTGTATATAGCCATCTTGTGCTTAACTGACTCCACTGTCTTCTGTGTCATACTTCAAAGCTTAGTTAGGGAACTGAGAGGGGATGCCAGGTTTCTGGAGTGGGGTATCATCCGCAAACATGTGATATACCATATCAAATTGCTTGATCCTGGCACCCAGGGCTGAACTTACATATTGAAAAGCACCGTCTAGGACTTAGCCCTGGGTACAACGAATTCGATGATAGATTGCTTTGCAGTCAAGCCATTTGAGATCATTGGATCCGATTTGTTAGATACGAGCGAACCATCTCCGGACGGTATCGATGAAACCGAACGTATTTAACAGACGTTTGAGAAGCGTGGTCAAGTGTATCCAATACAGCCGATAGATCAAGTAACGACAAACAAAAGCGATATCTTTCCTTCACCACGAGAGGACAGAAGGTCATATACGACGCTCAACCTGTCTCGGTAGAGTGATGCACTGACTGGAAAGGCTCAAACAAGTCACACCGAATGAGGTAATTCGGGAGCTCGCGGGAAACGTTTTTATCCAAAATCTTGGATATACATGTTAGATTAGAGAAGGCGCGATAAATTCCCAACACATTGTGGTCGAGATTCACCGTCTTTAGCAGTGGAGCTACAACCGCCTCTTTAAAAGAGGATGGAACAAAACCAGATTTTAGAGACTGATTTATGATATTAGTTATGATATGGACTATATTCATTTATATATTCGTACAACAGCCTTGCCGGAAGAAGGTCAAGCAAAAATAACTTTTTCGGGGAGTCAGCCATGATTTATTTTCTTCACATTGAATTTAGTGACCTCCGAAAATTCGCTCATAGGAGTGCCGTTAAACGGGAGCATCGGTGCACATGTCAAGTCTCGCCCTGGTCTACGTAACTTTTGTTATAAATAACTCATTGAGAGTGTCCTGAAGCTCACCCAGTTGGCCCAAAGATGTCTGGCTAGTGTTGAGTTTGCGCAAATTAATCTATTAAACAAATTTCAAAATTGAATTTTAAAATAAAACATATTAAAATTTAAGATATCTAAAAAAATATGTTCAATAATAAACATCTAATAGCTTCATGATTGTTCTTAGACAGGATGCATTGTTCAGATAAATTAATCTCAAATCGGGCAACAAGTGTCACATTTTATGTGGGTCCTTGAAATATCAAAGAAGAGAAAGAAAAAGAGTTTTGTTGAAATAGTCAATCGTTGATGTAAACGAGAAAAGGGGGGGGGGGAATTATCGGCTTTAAATAAAAGTAACCACGTCATACTCATAAGAAAAATAATTATTGCAAATACAAAATAATAATTAATAGAAGAATTAGTTATTCTCACGCCGGCGTAAGAAATAATTTATGTATCATGGACACTATTTTGATTGTTTGCTTTACTGCTTGGCATTGGTCAACTTATCTTTCAATTTATATATTGCAACCCTCTTGGAAGGGATCGAATGTGAAATACAATTTGCGTACAAGTTGTAGTACAAGTGTGGTGTTTGCATTCAACGTTTGGTTAAGCTTTTGAATTAAATTAAATTTATTTTATAAACGTTATCACGTTGTTTGCTTAAAACTACATAAGAAAGTGGGAAAAGAATACAAATCCGTTTGAAAACAGTTTTAAAAATTTTTTTATTGGAATTATTTAATTTTAAAGACTGTTTTACAAATTTAAAATTTGTCTTAAAAAATCTAAGATGTATCTCACTCTATATATAAATATATTTAAAAATCTATAATTATCTCCCTTTAAAAAAATTGTTTGCATATACATTTCTATTTTTTTTTTAATATATAAGAAAAAAAATAACATTTCAATAAAATTAAATTATGCAACAGTAATGCATTGCAGTTGTTAGAACTAGATTTATTCTATATAGTAATTTTTTTTGGAAAAGCATGTTTTAAAAAAAATTCAATATTTAAATGGCCTAGTTCAAATAGTACTGTCAACTTACATAGTGAGTTTGGAGACATGCAAGTCGAATGATTTACTTTGGACTAGTTCAATTAGGGCTGTAAACTTACATAGTGACTTTGGAGACATGGATTTCAATTGCTTTACTTTGGTCTAGTTCAAATAGTGCTGTCAACTTCAATAGTGAGTTTGGAGACATGGAGTTCGATTGCTTTACTTTGGACTATTTGAAATAGTGCTGTCAACTTACATTAATGCTGTAAACTTACACAGCGAGTTTTGAGTTATTGAAATTGATTGTTTCAGTTTAATACATTTTAATATTTAACATTAAATTTAAATGAACTTGTAAATGATATTGTTTTAATTCTGTTGGTAACGTTTTTTAAATATTGTTTGGTATGTTGATTGTGTATTTTCATTGAACACATGTTTGTTGCTTGAGACTTCAAGACTGACAAGTTGTGATTAATATCAGGTTATTTCTATTTGTTGTACATGCTTCTGGATTTGTTTAAAAAATTTGTCAAAGTTGATGGAAATGTCAATGTGTAATTTATTTGAAGAACGTTATAGCAGTTTTAAATTTAAAGTAAATATTTCATCAAATGAATATTGGGAAATGTTACATTATTTTTACACGATTTGAAGGAAGTTTTTTTGTAAACACATGATGTTTACTTTAACAAATTATGCCATTAATATTCGATTGATGAAAATGATCAGTTTTTAAAACTGCTCAGACCTATATAAAAACTTTTTTTTTTTTTTTTAAATATTTCAATACATTAATTTTTAACAAGTAAAATGCTAGTTTATTAATTTGTTTTCAGCGTGTAAACTGATGTTATGTCTTTGTATAGGAAACATTTGTAAAAGGATTTTTAAAGTATTTTATTTTTTATTGATTAATTATTTAAACACAAAAAATGTATATAAAAAATAACTTAAAAATTGTAACAAAGTAAAACAATATATGTGTTTCACAAAGCAAGTTGATCTGATCCGCTTGCCATTTCAAGGCCCTCTGCCACTTCTTCCCCCCCCCCCAAAACATGCGTTCAAAGTTTATAATTTAAAATATCTTAGGGCCTCTGCAGATGTACTGTTTGCAGGGCCCACGCGTTCAGCTCTGAGGTTCAGTGAAACTATTTTAGTTGTATCTTGCATCTTTGCTGTCACCCTACTATTATGTGCACAATCTAAATTCAGGTATGACCTAACATGTCTTCTTGTTTTTTCAATGATCACAAATTATCTATAAGCTATAAAGAGTTCAGGGCTTTACTAGCCACGGAAATGAGTATTCTCAAGGACGCCAAAACTTGAAATAGATTTAGTTCAAGTTGGGCTTGAGCAAGTAAATGATGTTCTTAAATATGTCTAATTTTAGCCCATTGCACTGGAAATTCTGAAAGTTCCTGTCTTAAATATCTGAAAGAAACACCAAATTCAACAAGCGTCAAATTGCATCACTGCATTTTGAATGTACCCGACAATCTTAGGCCCCCTCAATTTCTACGCATCACTCCCTATAAATGATTCATGGGAAAAATTGCATTTGAATAAAGACTTGGGGGTGCATTTTTAAGTAAACCTGAATTCAGCATTTCTATTTGATATCGGAAATTTATTTTTTTAATCATCAGAAGGAGGCATTCTTAGGGATCTCAATCCACAAAATATAAAATAAATTAACTCATAAAAATGTTCTTGTTTCTTTTCAGTAATATCCCAGGGAAGAGGTGTGTATTTGTAACATACCTACCATTACTTGTTTTTGTGTAAAATCAGAGTCAATAATTGTAGCATCTCTTTGTCAAAGATTGTTTTTTTGTAACACTTTATTGTAAAAGTGGTGAGACCACTGGGGAACCCCTGCAACTTCTCGTTTGTTCACCAGCAAAAGTTATAAGTTATATTTTATCGCTTTCCTTGTCTCCCCTGACCACCTCAGGGCCGATGCTAGGAGGATGTGGGGCATTGGGCAAATTGAATCAAGAAATCGGACCATGTCACCCAGTTCTGCGAGATCTCATCAGCTGCATAGAACGATTAAATGTAAGAACACCAGAGCGCAGTGAACGATAGCGGTATCTCTGACATCCTGCAGGAACGTCAATTGCTACCACATTCGTAGGAACAGATGGTGGGGCCTTGCAGAATTGGAGCCCCTTTTTTGTAGAGTAGAATTCAGCTGGGATGGAGTCTACACTTTGAGCATTGCCATGGCTTGAGAAAATACGTATTTCTTCTAGTGTCTTTAACAAGGAATGTGTACCTGTCTCACTGAGTGTATTCTCTTTCAAAGTTCACTGACTAAGGCGTTGTTTCAATCTCAATATCTGTAAATCCATCGATATGATCAAATCAACTTTATTATACATATATATGTGTTTGTGTGTATAATTTGCATATATGTATATAAATAAAAACACATTTAATTAATTATATTTTATGTATTTTTTATATATGAAGAAGGGTGTTTGTGAAAGTACCTTAACAATTGATTACATTATTGACGCATACACAACGAATCGAACATTACTGGCGTCATTTAGTAAATCAATATGATCATGCACAAGCGATTCTTATTTAATGAAATGAAGTAAAGAATATTTTTAACAAAAAAAAAAAATAAATGTCATTTTTTTTTAAAAATAAATTTTTATATGATTGATCAGATGAAAAGAGACACCATTTATTGTCTGACTGTCATTTTAATACAATATCATGCGAGAGATATCTAAATTTAATGACTGAAATACTCTTTTTATCAATTTATTTTGTCTCTTTATGGGTCTGATAATGGTTCTTCTTATGATTAAGTCAATTGGAGTAGATAGGGTTTATACAAAAGGTCTTGTTATAGATAAGACAATAGGAGTTTCAATAGATCTGAAACTAAATATACATCAAAATATGCGTAATATTAAAACGTTGCCAGTGCTATTAGGAAGGTAGTGTATTAGACATGATGAAAAAGTCCCTTCTCAAAAGTCCCTTACATGTTAGTGGGAACAACAGTGATGCTTGAAAACAGAAGCAGCATTCATATAACAATACACTAAAACAATACAATATATTAATGTAACGTGACACTTGAGTAATATACTGTTTAAATATAACGTGACTCTGTACCAAAACAGTGTATTAAATTAACGTGGTACTTGAGCAATCAACGTCATGTATATAACGTGATATTTAAAAACCCTATGAATTAAAAAAACATGACTCTTGGACATCACACTGTATTGATGTAACGTGACCATTGATTGACACAGTGTATTAATGTTTCGTGACACTTTTTATCAACGCACTGTACTAATATAACGTGGCACTTGAGGAATACACCATATTTATAAAATGAGGCATTTAAAAACACATTGAAATAATATAACATGATACTTGAACTGTATTAATGTAGCTATACAAATATAATTTCCGTTTGTGCTCCAATATCATTCCTCCGATTGCGACATGACGTTGGCGATTTCGTGTGTCACGCCAGCAAATGTTTCTAGTTTAGTACACACATATTTTACACTATTCTTTTTGAAGGCGGGGGCTCTATATTCTATTTTTTTTTAAATTTGAACTCATAAATTATATTTTCAAGCAGGTTATTGTATGGGTCGATGGACTTGAATCAAATTCAAAAAAACGATATTTCAATGGATTTATACATTAATAAGTACGTTTCTGAATTAGTACAACTATTTTATAATATTCCGTTTATTGCCGGGAGCCCTAAATTCGTATTTTGTAATATTTGTGTTTATGAGCTAAACTATATTAATATAATTTGTGTATGTGTTCACATACGATTCTTCCGATCGCTTAAAAAAAAAAAAAAAAAAAGAGTAATTGTGCCCATGTCTGCAAACGTTTCTAAATAAATACAATCATTTTAGAATATTCCTTTTGGGGCCTGGTCATTACATATTTTTTTCGTATATATGTTATATAAAAATAATTTCAAACAGATCTCATGCATGTGTGGATCAATCACCAGAAGTACGTGGGCTATGTTTAAAAACTCCACGCTTCTCATATGTTCTCTGCATGCTGCGTCCTTAAAGATAAAAAAAAAACATTATTATTTTTTGTGTCTGCACCAGATCAAAGCTATTGTCTTTATAAAAATGATTTCAAAAACGTAATTGAAACTTTAACACACTTTCTGAGTGGCAATGCAACGAATGTCGGGTTCTCTTCCTTAAAAAGCGACTAATGTGACATACGGTTAATAAGGATTGCTGTAGGGGACTTTGACTGCTTTAGTTGAGCATTTTGGGCTTCATGCATTTGCATTGCAATATCTAGTGGTAAGATATCGAATTCAAGTGCAATGTCACTTGTAAAATAGATCAGCAACGGAGGACTATGCTGGATAACAAAAACTTCTGGTTAAGCATATTTTGCATTATTTAAATTTGCCTTTATTTTAAAACTTTGAAGTTTCGTCAAAATTACCTATTTCATGCAAGTAAAAATGAAATATTTATTTTTATGATCTAACTTTATAATGGTTCCTTAAAACGTTTTTACAATTGACATATTAATTACGAAAATGAAATTAACACCTCTAGCATGATATTCAATTTTAAGCAATAAACTTTTAAAAAACGAGAGCAATTGTTTCCCTTGATAAAGAAAATGTCTTTTATGCTTTAAAAAACAACTCATAAATACTGAAAGATGATATGGTATAACAGACACGTTAATGATAATTTAATAACAATTTTACATTTAATTTTACATTGCCATTTAATTATTTCTATTTTTAAAATATTTTTTTAAATAATGATTTAACAAACAATATTTTATTATGTACCAAGGAAAAAAAAATACTTTAAAAATACATTAATTTATTAATTTTAAAAAAAAAATACATCAAATACTGAAATAATTTATTTACTTAATAATTATTGTAAATTATAGCTAATTAGTGTACGCTATATTAAGATATGAAGAGTTGATTTTCAAAATGCGGTATTCGCCATATGCCAAAAAAAAAATGAGATAACTGTAAATTCTTGTAGAGCAAACTGTTGAAAATATTATGTTGCTAATCCACGTTGCTAATCTACTTCACAAGGAAGATAATGTAACAAGCAACCATCAAGGTTAGTTCAACGTTTTTAATTGTAAGAGAAAACATGGAGTTCTTCCAACATGGACAGAAGACAGGAACTGCATAACAACATGACGTTAACACACAATACACAATGTGGTGTGCAAAACAATGCGCAACATTCAGTATTTTGTAAATTTCCAACACAAACAAGGTTTCTTTAGGACATGTTAAAGTGTATCTCCAAAACACATTTTAAAATTATATTATTCCATGTTTAAAACTGATTTGTTTTCAAACCGCTGTGTGAATTTTTTTTTTTTTTATTATCAAAATGTTGTAAATATTTTCGTCCCATTGCCTGTGATTGGCAAGTTATTCTGCGGCATTTTGCGCATGCGCACTAAACATCAGGACGTAAAACAACAACAAACATTGTTTTATAACGACGGCTTGGATGAAAGACTTGTTTGTACTAGAAACTCCTAAAAAAAAGGAAAGATATAACTCAACACCAGAAAAAAACAGATCATCTCGTCATGCCAACAAAGGAAAGATAACCTCGGCTACGTGTAATCATGATACTTCGTTGTGCAAGGTGAGTTACCGGTAACTTTATAAAAAAACAACTAAATTTTCTTTTACATTATTATTATTATGGTTACTGTTACTACACATCAGAAGTGTTTAGGAAATGAAAATTAAAAGTTGCTTTACAGAGTTAGCTGTGTTATTTATTATTCAATCTTTTACATGCAGGTTTAGCCATGGCAAAAAAAAAGGTTGCTCAAGGACAGAAATAGCTGCCCTCTGATTTGAGTGTAAATAAGAATCATCAACTTTTCCTGGAACAAAACCAAACTGCTATTGAAGATAATACACACTCTGAATCAACCAAACTGCCATTGAAGATGATGCACACTCTGAATCAACCAAACTGCTATTGAAGATGATGCACACTCTGTTCCAGATACTTTATTATTTTCTATATTGTCGTTGTTCTAAATTCCAATAAAATGATTTGTGAATTGAAAATTATCTTGTTTACTTTTGGTTAGAATTCAGATTTAGTGTATCGCCATATTGTTGTAGTCGGAAGTTATATTTGTATAGAGATAATGGAGATTTTGTCAACACAATATTGTTGACTAGAAAAATACGTCTCCGAAAGAAAGATTCTGATTCTGTCCAGACGCTTACGGATATATTCCCCAGAAATAACTATTTCGATCAAAACATTTCTAGTGAAGTCCATGTTTCCTTCATTTTGCGCTCTATTTTTTTTCAGCCATCTTGTTACAATATCAAATAATAACATTTTATGAATGATTAAATGATTATTTTCTTTAAAAACATTCTTGTTATTGAAATGAATCTTTTTTTTTTGTGTGTGATTAATTTATGTTAAACCATTTTTTTTAAATAGAAGCATACAACCCTAAGGTAAGGCAGTTGTGAGAATCTTGAAGTTTCAGGGGACATTTTTTTAATACGTTTGAGTACATTTGTGAAAAAGCTGCCTTTTGAAGGTAACGTTCTTGCTAAGGTGCGTCAGATGGCAACATTGTCTTCAAAAGATTCATCAGCTTTCTTCTACCTATTATTAAAAACGTACCCCTCAAATGTTAATTTTCTTCTTCTTCTTATGCGATGATCATCAAATGGATTGATGACGTCATGTAGATTGTGTTTTTCTTTTAGAGGCACACCAGTGTAGATGTTCAGTCGCTCTGGTCCAAGGGTGTGAAGGAGTATAGCTTTTTCTATACTTCTTATATTCTGTGTTAAATTCTGTCAAAATGCAATAGTTCAGCCACATTTGTTTGAGCAGTTTCTACTCCTCATAACCTTTAATTACATTGAAATAAGATGGTTGATGAACGCTAGCCTAAATACAAAATGTGTGTGTGTGTGTGTCCTAGTCTTAGTTAAATGCCACCATGTTATATTTAGTAATAATATGTCTGATACAAGGAAACAAACAAATCTGTTCACTTGATGTCCTAAGTTTTAAATGAATTATTACAGATAAATCAAAATGGCCTCACAAATCTCAACTCAAGAAGTCAGGGCTTCTCACAAGTTAAGTCAAGAATCACAGACCTCTCACATCTAAACTCAAGAATAAAAGTCCTCTTTCATCACAACTCAAGAATCACTGGCCTCTTACATATCAACTGAAGTATCACTGGCCTCTCACATCTAAAGCTAAGACTTACTGGCCTCTTACATCTCAACATAAGAATAACGGTCCACTTACATATAAACTTAAGAATCACTGGCATCTCACATCTCAACTCAAGAATCACTGGCCTCTTACATATCAACTCAAGAATCACTGGCCTCACAGATCTTATGTTAAGACTTACTGGCCTCTTACATCTCAACATTAGAATAACGGGCCTCTTACATCTCAACTTAAGAATCACTGGCCGCTCACATCTCAACTCAACAATCACTGGCATCTCTAATCTCATCTCATGAATCACTGGCCTCTCAAATCTCAACTCAAAAATCACTGGCATCTCTCATCTCATCTCAAGATTTACTGGCCGCTCAAATCTCAACTCAAGAATCACTGGCATCTCTCATCTCATCTCAAGAATTACTGGCCGCTCACATCTCAACTCAACAATCACTGGCATCTCTCATCTCATCTCAAGAATCAATGGCCTCTCAAATCTCAACTCAACAATCACTGGCATCTCTCATCTCATCTCAAAAAATATTGGCCGCTCCCATCTCAACTCAAGAATCACTGACCTCTTAAATCTCAACTCAAGAATAACGGGCCTCAAGTAATGAAAGCAATGGGATCCAACTGCATCAACACAACGAAGATGAGATCACTGTCTACAAGCTAAGAAGCCACGACAATTGTTATTCAGGTGGACGGGAGATCAAATAACATGACATTTTAGATACGATTATTTTTACAGTAATATTTAATACATTATTTCATTTCCTGTAATTGTGTTTTTGAAAAGTCCAACTTCCGGAAATAACCATAATTACCCCCCCCCCCAAAAAAAAAAAATAAAAATAAAAAAAATAATAATTTTGAGTTGATACAGTCATATGAATAAAAAGTCATTCATATTTTTGGTTTTCATGTTATAGAAATACATATATTGTTTTTTTTTGTTTTTTTAAATATGTTGTTGAAATTAAATGTTTAAATGATAGGAATTAAAATTTCAGTCAAAAATAATTTTTCAGGGGAAATAAGTGTTACAATTTGTATCTTTAATAAATACATATTTAGGGATTTTATGCCATATTATAAGTTATAAAGATTTGTTTTAAGAGTTCGTTTTTTTTTTAGAGTAATAAGAAACTAACAAAAGTTTGGAATTTTATAGCGTATTTTAACATTTGTAACTTCATTTTGACGCTTTCAAGAAACTATGAATTTTGAATTAAAAAGTATCATATATTATTAGCAACAAAACTGAACCAAACGGACGTTTAACTCTTTGATTTTTTCCAGGAGGGCGTACTCTTGTACGCTCGAATTCGATCCTTACTTGTAAGGATGCAATTCAAAAATACTCTCTCTCTTCCACACACACAACCTTCCCAACCCCCCCCCCCATTCAAATCCTGGGACGTCCAATCTCCCTGTACGCCTATATTATCAGCTGAACCCCGACATTTAAAACACATGTATCCTAAAATTAGAGCTATTGGAACTCGTATAATTTATCCCACTTCAGTAGTAATAAATAATTTAAATGCCATCATCGCTTCTACTTCTAATCGAGACGTTATGTCGACGGCAATCGGGTTAGAAAAAAAACTAATTATTTTTAACCATGTAATATCCTCAAAGTCAATTTTGCCCCCACTAGACTGTCGGCTTGGAAATATGCCCGATCTGCCACCCCTCAGTTACGCCTATGGCCGCTGGCAAATGGCACATCCCCCAGACTCCACGAACATTTGAAATAGCCCCCCCCCCCTTGGAAAAAAAGAAAGGAAATAAATCCTGCCATGACCCATCGTCGGTCTTTAAACGCCAAAAGAAGAAATATTAAACTTCAAATCAACAAATCAACAAAGTTAGCGTAATAAAAAATACGTTTGATTTGTAAGAGTTTGTCGTGTGCTAAAACTATTCAACCATTGTTTAGGGAGAGCTTTCATTATGGACTATTGATACAAAGTGGATTTTGGTTTCTTTTTTTTTTTTTCTTTTTTTTAATTTGCTGTAAATGACTGTAATATATTTTTTAAAATATGTTTTACTGAAGGTCCTGCATTTACTATGGCATATCATGTCAATTAAGAAGTTTCTAGGGCATGCCAATATATTGCCGCCATAATGGTTTTCGTTTATCATGCCCATCGGTTATCTGGACGCTTTTTTGCTAACCCCTTTGCCGTCGACATAACAGAGCTGTACTGTACGATATTGATTAAGTCAAAAATTAGTAATATATTGCCGCCATAATGGTTTTCGTTTATCATGCCCATCGGTTATCTGGACGCTTTTTTGCTAACCCCTTTGCCGTCGACATAACAGAGCTGTACTGTACGATATTGATTAAGTCAAAAATTAGAAGCGATGATGGAATTTAAATTATTTATTACTACTGAAGTGGGACAAATTATACTAATTAGAATAGCTCTAATTTAAAGATAAGAGTAGTTTTAAATGTCGGGGAACAGTTAATGATATATGTGTACTGGGAGAATAGACTTTTAAGGATTTGGATTTTTAATGATGAGTTAATGAGTTTTTAACATTAAAAGAAAAACATTAACTTTCTATTTATAAAAGAGAGATATGTTTCCACTAAATATGCTTTACCTATATTGGTAGGCTACAGTTAAAACTTGATACTTGGAGATGACGTCAACTTGAATTCGATCTCTAAATTTAGGGATGTAATAAAACAATGTGGCTCTTGGGATTCGGGTCAGAGAAGTGAAGGGTGGGACTTAAAATTTGAAAAAAAAATATTACTGTTAGGTTGTAAGAAAAAATTTGGTATCAAATAAAGGATAATTGAATGGACTATGTGTTTGTAAACTTACTTCTTCAGTTTACCTAAAATAAACTACCACAAATGACATCCGTATAATATATTCTAATAAGACCCAGATCTGAAAAGCAGTGAGGCATTTCTGGTTCCATTTTGTCTAAATGCTATTTAGTCTCTCCAATGTTACTGCTCGCTAACAGTTCAGCTGTGAGGTGGTTATCCACAAGACTTACCAAACCTCAGCATTTTACGCAAGTGCAGCGGTCAACTGAAAAGCCCGTGACGTGCAATGGGAGCTTTTTCAGTAGGGATTCCTGAAGTAGAGCTACGCCCACTTCCTGGTTGTGGAGTAGTTTGGTGAGCTCGGATATTTTCCCTCTGAGACCGTTGCAGTTAAGCTGCATAATTACTAAGGTTTTAGGGAGGTGAACAGCGGCACATTGCTTAGTGCTCCCAGTAGCACCAGCACCCACAGTCGGCCTGAGCCATGTCACCGATCTGCAGGGGAGGAGGGGGGATCGAGTTCCTCTCGCTTAGATTTTAGTTTGATTTACTTGCCATGTGTAATGAATAATGACTTGGCTGTTTTCTCTTATATTCTCTCTGATAAAACCAGATTGGCTCCTATTTTTCATAGTTATGATCAAAATGTTACGAGTTTGATATTTTTATGTTTGACTTCTTAAATGTTGAAAAAAGACCTACTTCATAATTTAAAATTTCAGAAACTAGTATGCCTGAATCATTTATAAATTGGTTTATTTTCTTAACACAATACAAAAAGTAATTGTATCATAATAGGCACACACGAACAGACAGAAAACAAAATATATCCTTGAATACCTTTCCGATATGTAAAACAAAACATATCATCCTTAAAAAAAAATAAAAAAATGAATACATACTAGGGTATTGAAACCGGAAACAACTAAACTTTCATGCACATTCCATTAGAACTAGATAATCACCTTTCTCAAATGTTCCAATATCTCACTGTGATATTTATGACCCAGTCTTGGGACATTATTTTGTTTTAAGATATTTATTTTTATATAGATATCGTTACGGGGGGAATCTTAAATGACTCGTCTAAGTTACAATATAGTTACAGACTTTATCTTATGTAACTTTTCAAAGTCATGATACAGTTAAAGACTGACTTTTGAATGACTCGTCTAAGTTACAATATAGTTCAATACTGATAAAAAGGTAACTTGTTCTATGAATGATACAATGACAGACTGACTCTTAAATGTGACATATCTTTTTCTTCTTTTTTTAAATTATATAAACTATACAATAGACGTGTATCTTACTCTTATGCAAATGTGATTCCTTATCATAATTTTGTAATCATAATTCCTTTATCATACTTTGGTAAACATCATTGCTATATCATACTAAGGAAACGTGATTGCTATATTATACTTAGGTAAACATGATTGCTATATCATAATCAGGTAAAGATGATTGCTATATCACTTTATGTTAACATGATTGCTATATTAAACTGAGGTAAACATGATTGCTATATCATACTTGGGTAACATGATTAAAATAGCATACCTCTGTAACCATGATTGTTATATCATACTTCTTTAAACATGATTGCTATACCATAATTCTAACTTTTATTGGCCCACCCTGTATGTTAAAGATTTGCTTCTACAAATTTCATGTGATTGCAATACAACTTTAGTAAGTTGTTGCCCACAATCCCCTACATTTATCTCAGTCATTTAAACCCTTTATAAATATTCCAATTTGTGGCCGTTTGCACTTAATTTAATTAAGATAGCTAAATACACGACCAAGTCACTCAACTACTATTAGTGCTGCCATGGGTGAACACATATATTACAGAGAGTTTAGCGTCAGGGAACAAGAGTTATTTTTGCGCCCCCCCCCCTTTGCAACCCTGAAACCCATTATTTTCAACCATTAAATACTATCAAGTCTATCTCCACAAGATTCATGTGTAACAAATTTATATTTTTTTAAATTATTTTTCATAGTTATTATTTTTTTTAAAACAAAAATCGTTCAAGATGTCTTTTAAAAAGTTAGAAAGATGTTTTTGTTAATCTTTCTTTTTTAGAAGAAAACTTTAGATTGACAACATTAAGATGCGTAATAGTAACATTAAATATGCTTAACATCACTATCAATGTCATCCTAACTGTAATGGCGTGGACATTTCTGTCTTATATAACGATGGTGTCCATTTTACATCGGTTCGTGCTTCTAGGGATAACATACAAATGAAGAAACGATAAGGTGCAATTGATGTTATTACAAATTATTGACGAACATAGGTTTTGAAATATATATTAACCAGAGAATTCTGGAATTCTTTGAACACTTCTTTGGAGGAAACGATTAAACAATATCAACCATCGCCTCATTTCTGTCCTCCCATCGCTATCCCTACTCTTCAGATCCCATCTCTTCCGTCCTTCACCAAATAGGGACATAGCACATAGCCCCCCCCCCTTTAATTGATTGCTTAATGGCAGTGGCGTATCTAGGGCTGGCGTAACATGATGCGGTACATTCATGCACCCCACCCCCCTGACCTTTATGAAGGATTCTTCTGGTAAAAATAAATAAAATTATAACAAGAACAAAACAAAGTAATTAAAGGCCCAGACTTCCTCAAGTAGATAACTTGGTAAGCATAGAGAGAATGTAAAAAACATTGTGCTGAATGCCAATCCTGCTCAAATGTTAAGTGGCGATCATGGAGACGAATCTGTGACAAATATCAGTGATGTGTTTCTGGGTCTCACTATGTTTGGTTTCAATGTCCTTCTTCTGTTTGCTATAAAAACGCACCTTTGTCAGTGAAGAGTAGTTCACGAATTAGTAGTACTACTATTTATCTTTGTCTTTGCATGAAGGTGGGCGATATTGTATAGTCTACCATCAGAAAAATTTAGGATGTACACTCAGTTTACACATTCAATTAAAATAAAATACAACACAATTAAAGAAGTATCAAGAAGTAAATGGAGAAGACCGTTATATTCTAGAGTAGTACCTTGTTTCAAAACGCTGCTGACTAGGAATGACTTAGAGATAGCGTTATTTGAGGTTAATGTTTTGTGCATGTTGTCGTAAAATAACTGTATTTTAGACCCTATTGCTAAAAGAGTTTCAGTCATCTTACTGTCAAAATCAAATGAGCTCTGAATTTGACAACCATGAAAGCAATTAATGTCCTTTATATGAATCGCAAATAGTGCTCATCATAACCCACTCCAGCCCCCCCCCAACAAGGCTCAAAGCAACACATTACGTCACGCCCTATAACTATAGTCAGATCATTTATTTATAGATCAGTATTTTATCAATGTCAATGGCCAACAATGCCATACGCCTAGTATGTTGATGGCTCACTATGCCAATGTTCCATTATGACAATGGTCAACAATGCCATACGCCTATTATGTTAATGGCTCACTATGCCAATGTTCTATTATGTCAATGGCCAACAATGCCATACGCCGATTATGTTAATGGCTCACTATGCCAATGTTCCATTA
The DNA here is from genome assembly GCA_964033795.1 of Lymnaea stagnalis. Classification (NCBI taxonomy): domain Eukaryota; kingdom Metazoa; phylum Mollusca; class Gastropoda; family Lymnaeidae; genus Lymnaea; species Lymnaea stagnalis. The sequence continues at coordinate 65,422 of CAXITT010001220.1, read as the reverse complement.
TGACAATGGCCAACAATGCCATACGCCTATTATGTTAATGGCTCACTATGACAATGGCCCATATTATCAATGTTTCACTATCTCAATTGCCCACTTTATCAATGACCCAAATTTTAATAACTCACTATGCCAATAACCCACGATGTAAATGGCCCACTATATTAATGGCCCAATATGTCAATGACCCAATATGAAATGCCCCACCATTTGCTTGCTACATAAACGAACATAACAAGTGCATTTATAAAAGTTATCATAATCCTGGTTGTGTACTTACTAGTCTTCTAGTTTGCAGTTAATGATCACGCTAGTTAAATCCTAAGTGTAGTAGGCTACACCGTTCACAGTCAAGTGATAAGATCATAAAAGACAGATTCTGTCCATGCTATTAATTAAGTTGGGTGCTGATTTTATTTGGGTAGTTTAAAAGTTGTATGTTTTCCTATCCAATGACAAGCAATCCAATATCACGGGGTCGACATTTTACACTCATCAATATTATGGGGTAAAAGGGGGAGAGTGCAGAATCACGATTTTGCTTGAACTGTCGCACATCGGAATCCAATGATAACAAGGGAGATTACTTTAGTTATTCTACAGCAAGGCCAAACTAGGGGAATGGGTATTATTTTACAAGGGCAAACTAGGGGAATGGGTATTATTTGACACGGGCAAACTAGGGGAATGGGTATTATTTTACAAGGGCAAACTAGGGGAATGGGTATTATTTGACACGGGCAAACTAGGGGAATGGGTATTATTTTACAAGGGCAAACTAGGGGAATGGGTATTATTTGACAAGGGCAAACTAGGGGAATGGGTATTATTTGACACGGGCAAACTAGGGGAATGGGTATTATTTTACAAGGGCAAACTAGGGGAATGGGTATTATTTGACAAGGCCAAACTAGGGGAATGGGTATTATTTGACAAGGGCAAACTGGGGGAATGTGTATTATTTGTTAAGGGCACACTAGGGGAATGGGTATTATTTGACACGGGCAAACTAGGGGAATGGGTATTATTTGACACGGGCAAACTAGGGGAATGGGTATTATTTGACAAGGGCAAACTAGGGGAATGGGTATTATTTTACAAGGGCAAACTAGGGGAATGGGTATTATTTGACAAGGCCAAACTAGGGGAATGGGTATTATTTGACAAGGGCAAACTGGGGGAATGTGTATTATTTGTTAAGGGCACACTAGGGGAATGGGTATTATTTGACACGGGCAAACTAGGGGAATGGGTATTATTTGACACGGGCAAACTAGGGGAATGGGTATTATTTGACAAGGGCAAACTAGGGGAATGGGTATTATTTGACAAGGCCAAACTAGGGGAATGTGTATTATTTGACAAGGGCAAACTGGGGGAATGTGTATTATTTGTTAAGGGCAAACTAGGGGAATGGGTATTATTTGACAAGGTCAAACTAGGGGAATGGGTATTATTTGACAAGGTCAAACTAGGGGAATGGGTATTATTTGACAAGGTCAAACTAGGGGAATGGGTATTATTTGATAAGGGCAAACTAGGGGAATGTGTATTATTTGACAAGGGCAAACTAGGGGAATGCGTATTATTTGACAAGGTTAAACTAGGGGAATGTGTATTATTTGACAAGGGCAAACTAGGGGAATGGGTATTATTTGACAAGGTCAAGTTTACGGTGGAAGAATTTTACAACGTCCAGCCTGAAACGATCACAATCATTTTTAAGATATTCATGGAAACATTCCTTTCTTTGAAAAAATTTGTATGTGTATTTAATATATCCAGTTTTAAGTTTCCAACATTATTGAGTTACTGTTTCAAATATCGCTGAGTATGTCAAGATAATCACAAGATATCAGAGAAATGTAAGCAATTAACTAGAACATAAAAGCTGGATTGAATCTTGCCGCATTTCAAAACAACATGCATTCATTTGTTGTTGTTGTTTTTTTAGAAGAGTTGAGAATGGCATTTCACAATGTCGAGTGGATAATGAAATAAGCCATCATAATGATCAAACTAATCTTAAATTCCGTACCAGCTACTATAGTTTCTGTAAATGATTATTGCAAGGGTTAATTATGTGCTATTTTAGCGTTATTTGTAATGGTAGTTTTCCTATTGCTATCTTCCCATATATGATAATGTGTGTCTGTACTTCGCTTTAATGCTACAAGCTACCTTGATCTATAAAAAACGTTAGGGCTTTAAAAATATGCAGATATCTTGTTCAAAAAATCTAAGATGTCAGATTAACGTCGGTGATAACAATAATGATATCAGTCCCCATATAAGCTTCTGATTTTATGACAATGTCGTTGATAAAAATGATTCTTTAAAAATATGCAGATATCTTGTTCAAAAAATCTAAGATGTCAGATTAACGTCGGTGATAACAATAATGATATCAGTCCCCATATAAGCTTCTGATTTTATGACAATGTCGTTGATAAAAATGATGATATCTGTCACAAAATAAGCTTATGATGTCAGGATAATCTCGGTGATAACAATAATGATCTCTGTCACAATATAAGCTTCTGATTTGATGACAATGTCGTTGATAACAATGATGATATCTGTCACCATATTAGCTTCTGATTTCAGGACAAGGTCGGTGATAACAATAATGATCTCTGTCACCATATACGCTTCTGATGTTAGGACAAGTTCAGTGATAACAATAATAATCTCGATCAAGATAATGAGCTACTAATATTACAAGGTTAAGGATGAAACATCTAGTACCACGATAGTTACCACATACACATTTGAGACGGTCTATGAGTACATCATGCACCACTACCAGGTACCATTGTTGTCTGTCCATGATAGCCTCATGCTACACATCAGGTACCACACAAACTGAGACTGTCCATGATATCATCATGTTCCACACCAGGTACCTTACACTGAGATGACCCTGATTTCAAAATTAATATCAAACAATGTGGCTATCGACCAAATGTGGATCACATCAGGTACCACACAAACTGAGACTGTCCATGATATCATCATGTTCCACACCAGGTACCTTACACTGAGATGACCCTGATTTCAAAATTAATATCAAACAATGTGGCTATCGACCAAATGTGGAGACATTTTTGTATCGCGAAAGAGAAAGAGGCATGACGTCACTGCTAGACATATTTTCTCACTGGAGTTCTGACCCTGACGTCATCAAGAAAATCGTTTGAATATTGTCAACATCGTTTATGTTTATTTTATCACTTTGCGACTCATAAATTTACTGTCATCAAGTACATTTTCATTTAAATGGGTTTTGTTAAAAAGATTCTTTAGACTAGATCTATGTCCCAAAAAATGTAATTATGTTTCTATAAATTCTATATGATGTCATCATTTAATATAAGAAATATACATGCCCCCAAAGGCAGCATTTAAGTAATTTCATGAATGTGTTATGCTATATTGATGGAGTCAAGAATTAGTAGTAATGTCATAAATGTGTTATATTACATTGATTAAATGAAAATTCGGATGTGCATTGCTGAATATGTTATACTTAAAAGACGTGAAATATATTTAATTGTATGACTGTTAGTGATATATACAGGGATATTGGACGACCGAGGATTTTCCTGAAAGGTTTGTATAAGGTGGTGACAGATGTGTATTTTAGCGCTTCATCCCTACAAGTAGGGAACGACTTCGAGAGTACGAGTGTTCTCGCACATAAAGACTTACGACGGTCATAAACAGAATTTGGTCAAGCTTTATGAATTAATACATATATTAATTTTAAAATTAAAATTTCAACGTTTCCTATAAGGCAGCAAAAGAGAGCTAGAAAAGTATATATACGCCATGTATTTCTAAAAAAAATGTTATTTTCTTATAACAAATGTTTTTAAATTATATTGTCACACAAGAATTTAAAAATAGATATGTGTCATAAAATATGTTAATGTATCTTTGTAAAAAAAAATATAGCATTTATTTCCCTTTAAAAAAATATTTATGGCATACATATCCTTTTCAAACATTTTAAACAAAGAAATACATTTAAATATTAATATTTTTAATAACATTAACCATACAATGAAAATTATTTTTAGCCTTATGACTGTAACAACTCTAAAGTTTTGAAGGACAACTATTTTATACTTTTTAGTACATTTTCTTCTTCTTCTTCTATATCTTAAGGGCCCACGATCAATTTATTGATCATTTTGGCTCCTATGCATGTAGATGGGATTTGCAATGTTTCTGTTACTGGTGGTGATGAGGAAATTATGCACTAGGGGTTTGAAGGCTTGAGGTGTGTGAAATGGTGTGTGTTTTTTTTTTTTAAGTTATATTCTTTTCTTAATATTTAGCTGATCAAATATGATAAAATTGTGTATCATGAATTATCAACGACACTGCTATGATATTAGAAAATATTAAACAAACTTTATGTAAGCTAGATAATAAATGAAGGAAATTTGAAATAGACCAACTTAAAGCTAAACATTAATAATCAGGTAACAAGATGTCACTGTCGTAGTAGACTCAACTTAGTGTCAAATCCATGCTACGCTAATAAAATGCAACACACTACCTACTATGTAGTGCAATCAGAATTTGAAATCTTGGCTATTCCTATAGCATTTACAATCTGGCGTTTCTACATTATTTGAACTCTGATTTCTCTAGATAATTTGAAAATATTTCCTGTTTTTACAGACAAAAACTTTGGGTAACTTCCGTCATTGTCACATTCTTAGGAAAGGAAACAAACTACAACTACAACAGAGTTTTGGGGCAAAAACAATTCTAAGTAAATGTCAAAGTCATGGTTTCATATAATGTGCTTCTGATCTCCAGAAATGTCCTAAATCAGACTTTGTCTGTCCGCGTTCTCTGTGACTGTGTTAAAATCTGCATCCATTAAAAGCTGCTTTATCTTTATCTGTCTAATTTAAAACACAAAACTGTCACCGTAATCTGCTGTCAAAGTTCATTGTACAACTTCTTTGATATGTCTCAAAACACATCTTGGTAGAGATCTGAAATTGTGAACTGATAAAAATAATATTCGTTCAAATTTTCATTTGATAATTCTTTGAAATGTCATATTTATTGTTATTATTTTTATTGCTTGTTAAGTTTGCAACAAGGGTTGGTCCCAATACACCATATAGTGTAAAATCACTATCTGGCAAGAAGTCATGTTAGTTTTTGAATAGGCAAATACATAAGACATATTATTGATGATTTTTTTTGAGCTCTTGGCTGGCTTGATCTTTTACAATGAAATTGCACAGTTTTAATACTGAAACTATACAATAAAGTGGGAAATTACACAAAGTGATATTTCATTCATGCAATAAGTAAAATAAAAAATGAAAATCAATTCACTGAAAGGTAGAAAGAATGTTTTTATTTCATAGCAACAAATGTGTTTAATAATATTTTTTTTAAAATTCTTCTTATCAAATTTTAGTTATAATTTTTTTTTTATTTACTCTACTTCTCCTACATTGAACAAATAAAAATTTTATGTTTTGAAAAAAATTTGAATACAAAAAATAAATTGATCATAATTTGTATAAGGTCAGCAAAAAGATTTTAAAAAAATAATAAAATACATGAAAAAAAAAAAGATGTAGAATTCGCATACTCGTGATTGTGATCCTTTGTTGTAGGGACACAACGTCATAAAACCCTCTCTCTCTCTCTCTCTCTCTCTCTCTCTTCTTCTCTCTCAACCCATGACCACCCTCAAGCATTTCCTCAGTCCCCCAATCTCTCTGTACAAAAACATCATTTCCTGATTACTATAATTAAGACATATCCGTCTCATAGTTATAATATTTTAACTGTTTATAATATTACCTTTTTATAAATTGAAAAGAGGCCTAAGGCAGAGCTTAAGTGAGAATAGTGGGATAGATATGAACATCCACTATACTAATGGGGACACCCAAACATGATGTCATGCTATTTAGAGGGGAGTGATTTTTAGAGCTGGTGGGTGATGTTGGCGTGAATATCAATGTCCCATGGCGCCAAACACTCTAGGTACGCCTCTGCAAATGGTTAGGCCAGATATCATTTGTATTAATATGGGTTGTCATGATATAATGACAAATGCAGAGTTTGCATTGTTAGTTGGAGTGCGTCATAAATCTTGGTAACACTAGTGTAGCACTAACACTAGCTAATCTACTAGTTAGTGCATCTATCAGCAACAAGCAAATGATGATTTTCTTTTTAATCAGAGAAAAAACTTGTTCAAATCGTCAGAGGGAGTATTTAGGGCTCTCAGTTCCAAACAAATCTGAATAGACTCCGGTTATGGAGTAGCCCTGGGTGATCATTGAGCACAAGAAATTTTCAACGGCATATTGTCACATTAGTCAGCGCAGGGGAGCGATGAGCAAAACTTTGAGGGTGAGAAAGAATGATGGTCAAATTCAAAATGTCAGTTTGTATGTTGACGCTACTTGTTTTTTTTCCGGCACTTTTAAGGGGGGCTTTCAGAATTTCTGCTAAATTTAGCCATAATTAGGAACATCTCTTACTTGCCCCAGCCCAACATTTATAATACTATTTTTCCCTTGCTTATTCTGGCATTGAATGTGTATATTCCACATACAACTTGTGATAACTGCGATAGTGAATAATAGATTGTAGCACGTATATGAATTTAGATTTGTAAAACTCTACATATGCAGTTTAAATAAAATTTAGGTTCCCTTGACCTCAGAGACAAAAACATAAGACCCGCAACCCCTACAGTTACAGAGGGCCTGGGTTATTTAAAATTAAAAGTTAGAAAAAGGGGGGGGGGGCATAAAGTGTCAGAGGGCCTTTAAATGTCAAGCTGCTCAGCTTGACTTGCTTTCTTATACAAACATATTTGTTTTTATTGTCACGTCTATATTCACCTACAGTGCACACAGATCACACAATGCTAATTACTAACTATATATCTATCAACAACAGAGGCGTTGTAGAATTCAGTGAAAGATAGTGACTATCATTTATAATTAATACACACTCACGAATAAGCAATTATAATCACAAATAGAGAATACTTATAACAATCATAACTAATTTAATTAATTAGTAATTAATATATTAATAACATGGACGTATACTTATAACAACCGCCATGATTTCATTCTCTATTCTCCCCTCCTCTTTCTCTTCTCTGATTGGTCCGTCTTCCCAAGTTCCATACTCTATAATTATAAGTCCTAATTCTACCTCTCTTAACTCCCTTAACCCCCTTAGCTCTGTGACATTTATATTTATATTTTTATATTTTTATATTTTTTTATTTTTTTACAACATATTAAAACAATTAGAAGAGGATATGCCAAAAAAACTAGTTTAAAAGGGAAATAATTATTGATGATTTTATAAATGTACATAGGCATAAATGTCAGGCTTTTAAATGTAAAGCTGCTGAGCTTGACTTGCTTTCTTATACAAACATTTAATTTTTTTTTACATTTATATTTTTAAATGTTTATTTTTTTCTTACATTTGTTCGGAAGGAAGTTAAGAATACTTTTTTTTCCCCCTAACAGCTGCGTTGAGAAAGTTTTGGTACTAATACTTATTTCTGAACCATATTTAGTATGATTCTTAAATTCTTTAGAAATGTTTTTAAATGACTGTTCTCTAAGAATTGCCCATGAAATATGGGCAAATCTGTTCAATCGGACGCTTGAGAAAGGGGCAGATCTGTTCGAACAGACGCATGTAATTGATATATACAAAACGGTAGTCAGTACTTATTTAATTATTGATCAATAAATTTATAAGTAAAACTATAAGGACCAACTTTTTTTTTTCAAAAAATTCCTTTGTTTAATATTGTGACGCTTGAGGTAAAATATCGGAAAATTAACCTCAGGATTCACGGGCATTGGAACAGATTCAATTAGAAAAAAACATTCACGTCCATTCATGTCACTGCTAAACTTGAGTCTCACTGTTGACTTGTAACTGCTATTATAGTAGTTTGATATTCAAAATACAAATTTATGTATATCAAATATACATAAATGTGTACTTAGTATGCTTACAATTTCACCTAGATAAACCACGCATTAAAATAATGTAATGTCTTTTGTACACAACTCATGCATTTTACAAATTGTTATGTCATTCATCTACGATTTATAAAAAAAAAAAAAAAAACAGTTTTCAAAACCCATACAAATGTATTTACCTTTTTTATTAACATTTCCTGTTGTCAATGGCTCGGGTAATTTTTTTTTTCCTTTGCCTTCAGCATATTCAATAATATTTGCAGTCCTTATTGGTGATGGCGACAATTAGATAGATATATATTTTTATTCATTTATTAATTAAGTAGCTTTCACCTAAAATAAAGTGAATATAAAAATAAAAGCCAGTTTACAAATGTTGGTTATATAATATATTTGTTGCCCACCACAAACTGGCCAAGACCGTTTCTGTTTAATCACCTCCACCCCTGCACCCTTCACATCAATATAATACTTAAGAAAATATCCCCATCACTGCTATAAACCACTAAAATATCCAAAAGCTCCTTGCAGTCATAAGGGTAATACGGCTCAAACAATGGTCATACGTTAAGTGAGATCTACATTAAAAAAAAACAACTAATTATGATCTCTTCGGTTAGTATCCAATTATGTGTAGAATGCTCCTAAACTAAATCCTCACATGTGATAAAATGGATTTTTGTATTTTGCATTTATCAAAACAATTTCTGGCGACGATCACGATTTATGAGGACGAGAATAAAACGAAGCGAAAAGGTTCTCTCAAGTGTTGCACAGCGGGAGGGAATTTAGTTTACATCCTGTTGCAACGAATTTAAGACGGCTTCAATTGATTTTGAAATAATCCAACTATGTTCTAGGGTGCAGGCTTCCAAGACACTACTTTCCATTTGGATTCATTAGCACACGCGCTTTACACCACTTCCCGATAAAGATTATCGTGAATTTTGGTATAGATCAATACACTGCCTAGTTGCAAAGCTACTATTATTCCCGCCAGAGGCGGCAACATATTTTTTGCGCGATCACGTTTACGTTTTCAAGATATGCAGTTGTCCGAAAATGCAATAGCTGCATATTTAAAAGGAGGCCATCTTGAGGGATCAACCCAGGCGCCTTATTTCGAGGCAACTAGCAGGGGCGTGTCTAAAAGGCCCATTAGCCAAACATTTAATATTATTAAAGCGCAACTTGCTCCTTAACTCCAGCTGGGCTAGCGCCCCATGATATATGTTCATCTGCAGCCAGTTAGCTGCGTCTCTGGACAATGGTACTGCCCTCCACCGACCAGGGGGGGGGGGATTTCCGAAAATAGAACACTGTGTACTTTATTGCTAGGCGACGTTGTAAGGATGCCATACATAATTTAATATTGGATTCATATTTACTATAATGTCCCTTGATGTAGGGACCGATTTTGGGTGAACTACATCTTAAGATAAGATGTAATAATCCACGTTCACTAACCGTCTAAATGAATGCGGAAACTACCACTGGTTTAGCATGTTTTATAATATCTATACCTGCATTAAAATTATAAAGTTAAAGTTTTAACGTTTTAGAGAAAGAAATGTAAAAAAAAAAAATTAACACATTTCAATTAATAAAAAAACAATTGTTTAATAAAAGCTATAATTATAAAAAAAATTGCGACACAAAGCAAAATAAAATGTCTGATAAAATTCGTTAAAGGTATCCACAACAAACATTTAGAATTTAAAGTTAGTTGTTTCCCTTGAAACAAAAATGTAATAAACCTTCTTTAAAAAAATGGAAAATAGTGGGACAAGGGAAGTGGAAGCTTGAATTAAGAACCAGGACAAAAAAAGGGAGAACTTTTGGCCGAAGAGCCTAACTTAGCAGTCAGGAGAGATGACATTAGGAAAAGAAATGGAGACAAGTTAATAAACTAAGTGCTCGCTATTGTTATTTGTGGAAGTTGGATTTCCCGTAAATACAATTAAAGAAAATTAACGAATTTATAAAATGTTATATTTAAAATAAAATAATTTATAAGAGCCTTTTATTTTGTCTACTCTCTGCCAGCGTTTCTTTCAGACATCTCTCCATTATAATACAGGAATGTCAGACACAATAACGTCCAACACAGCAATGTGAGTCATCATAACCTAGGAAAACAGCAATGTGGGTCATCATAACCCAGGAATGTCAGACACAATAACGTCCAACACAGCAATGTGGGTCATCATAACCCAGGATTGTCAGACACAATAACGTCCAACACAGCAATGTGGGTCATCATAACCCAGGAATGTCAGACACAATAACGTCCAACACAGAAATGTGGGTCTTCATAACCCAGGAATGTCAGACTCAATAACGTCCAACACAGCAACGTGGGTCATCATAACCCAGGAATGTCAGACACAATAACGTCCAACACAGCAATGTGATTATCATAACCCAGGAATGTCAGACACAATAACGTCCAACACAGCAATGTGGGTCATCATAATCCAGGAATGTCAGACACAATAACGTCCAACAAAGCAATGTGGGTCATCATAACCCAGGAATTTCAGACACAATAACGTCCAACACAGCAAGGTGGGTCATCATAACCCAGGAATGTCAGACACAATAACGTCAAACACAGCAATGCGGATCATCATAACCCAGGAATGTCAGACACAATAACGTCCAACACAGCAATGTGGGTCATCATAACCCAGGAATGTCAGACACAATAACGTCCAACACAGCAATGTGAGTCATCATAACCTAGGAAAACAGCAATGTGGGTCATCATAACCCAGGAATGTCAGACACAATAACGTCCAACACAGCAATGTGGGTCATCATAACCCAGGAATGTCAGACACAATAACGTCAAACACAGCAATGCGGATCATCATAACCCAGGAATGTCAGACACAATAACGTCCAACACATCAATGTGGGTCATCATAACCCAGGAATGTCAGACACAATAACGTCAAACACAGCAATGTTGGTCATCATAACCCAGGAATGTCAGACACAATAACGTCCAACACAGCAATGTGGGTCATCATAACCCAGGAATGTCAGACACAATAACGTCCAACACAGCAACGTTTAGAAGTACATGAATTAAACTACAGTTAAACAAAGTGGGTCATCATAACCAAGAAATGTCACAGACAATAACGTCAATCATAGCAACGTCTAGAAGTACATGAATTAACTTACAGTTAAACAAAGTGGGTCATCATAACCAAGAAATGTCAGAGACAATAACGTCCAACACAGCAAAGTCTAGAAGTATATGAATTAACTTACAGTTAAACAAGGTGGGTCATCATAACCAAGATATGTCACAGACTATAACGTCAATCATAGCAACGTCTAGAGGTACATGTATTAACTTACAGTTAAACAAAGTGGGTCATCATAACCAAGAAATGTCACAGACAATAACGTCAATCATAGCATCGTCTAGAAGTACATGAATTAACTTACAGTTAAACAAGGTGGGTCATCATAACCAAGAAATGTCAGAGACAATAACATCCAACACGGCAATGCCTTAAAGCACATACATTAAAGTACATAAAAATCATAAATATAACATGTACTATGTTTAAAATAATACATTTTAGGTGTATAAAATAAACTTTTAAGGTAAATGAAATAATAAATGTAAGTTGTACGAAATTATACATTTAATGTGTATAAAATAATAGTTAATTTGCATAAAATAATACATTCAATACCTATGAAATAATGCAATTAATATGTATGAATTCATACATACAATTGTTTTGAAATAATACATTAATACTTCATTAGTGACAACTTTAGTTATAGTTAGTAGTAACAGTGGCTTATTTAATACAAAAAATAGCATGGACACAGGTGCTATAAAAGTACTCAGTTGTCATCATCATGAATGCTTACAATCATACGAAGTCCATGGTGCTCAAAGTAACTAAATCACAAACCACAGATTTTTGGATACACCAGTTGAAGTTTTCTTTTTGTCTATAAAATATAAATATACCTATTTTGTCTTGTTTAATAAATAGACTTATGTACATTTTAATGGTTTCAAATTTCTGCATTATACTTTTTTTTAAGCCGAATTAGCTAAGATTATATGTTGTAATTGATTTTGACAAAAATATGACTCAAGTACATTTAGCCCTAAGGACTAATAATGCAGTATTTTAACGAAAACATGCACAGCACAGTAATCTTAAATGACGCGGTCTTTAAAGCATTCCCAGTCTGAAACGAAGTTTAAAAAAATATATGCTAAAATTGAACGGTCTTCTCCAATTTTTTCTTGATTTTTAAAAAAATTTCCTCCAGGGACGGTGTAGACCGAGTGTCCATCCTTACATTTCTGATGGTAGACTATTTAATATCGTCCACCTCCTTGCAAAGTCCAAGGTAAATAGAAGGCAACTAAATGGTGAAATCTCTTCACAGAAAAGGTTGCCTTAACAAAGCAAACAGAAGACTGAAATTGGAACAAAATACCTTGAAAAGGATGTTGAAGAATAATGTTTTTTTTATCTGTGGCACCCCAAAGGGCCAAGGACTAAGGGGAATGATGACAATATTGAGATTCAAAAATACATTAATATTTTTCCTAATTCGTCACTAGCAACACATCATTTGATTCAGATTGACATTCAGCACACTGTCTTTACATGATGACTATGCTTATACAGCTTTCTATTTGAGAAAGACATTTGGTCAGATTTAAAATTTAATAGTCAAATTGGATGAAATGATTTGGACTGGCCAGTGTCTGATTTTTGAAATGCATAGCTGAATGAGAATGTTTAGAATCTCTTCCAATACCCTCGTTTAACCTTCAAATGTTTCTTACGATATGTGTTTCTGAGAGTTGAGTTTTTGTTAAAACAAAGACTTATCAAGAACTATTTACGATAAGCCATGGGACAGTCAAGGCTTCTTGATCTGGCTCTGATATTATTATTTCAACGTTTTACAGTCAAGGATATTGATTGTGATGATTTCATTGACTGGTTTGCGGTTTTAAAGAACAGGTAAATCAAATTTTAAGTTAAAATGAGAAAATCATTTTTGAAGTGACTCTACCTCTAACAAGATTAGTTTAAATATATGCACAATCTAATATAGCTTAATGCACCATTTACTTGTTTATTTTATGACAATCTAATCGTTTTTTTTTTTTTAAATCAAATAAGTTTTCGTTTTATTGCAATCACTTTCCATTAGTTAACTTGACTTGCCCGGGGGACAGTCACCTCCCTCTTGGTGAGATCCCTGAAAGAAACTCTGGCCGACAGTAGCAAAAAAAACATGATATTGTAAATGATTTTTTTTAACAATAACATTTTATGAATTCTTTCACTTTCTGTAATCCTGTATTGTGGAAATCTATACTCGGCAAATAACATGTAAGTTATTAACTTGTCTCTATTTCCTGTTCCTTTTTTTATGCGTCCCTTTGTTGGGGAAGTCTTTTTTCCCTGAAAAGTTTTTTTCCTACTGTACTTGTTCGCATTTCTATCTTCCACACCGTGTTCCACTATATTTTTTTTAAAGTTTTATTTAATGATATTCAAGGGAAACAATCGATTTCACTTTCAAAATAATTTTCTCGATATCTTTGAGAAATTTTATAAAACATTTGTATTTTTTTTAATGCACAAGTAATTTATTTAAATATATTACACACATTTTGCAAATACCTTTAAATATTATTAAAATTTAAGGTTTATTTTTAATTGCTGACGCTTTTTTAGAAAAAAACTTTAAACTTATAATTTTAACAGATAAATGTATACTTTTATTTAAGCTTTACCATTTTGACCGTCATTACCACTTTAGATGAGACAAGTGGATCATATGCTCCCGTAGTACACTTGAATTCGATCCCTATATTTAGGGACATATGACAAATGTAATTCGGTTAGTTATTGTATTACATACAAGTTTAGTAATTAAAGTACCATTTTTTCCAATCTTGAAAAAGCGCTATATAAAATAAGTACAACGTTTTTTCTAGAATATCTTCCAGGGGGAGGCGGCATTGCAGAATGTCTGTGTGTAAGGGTGGCAGTACTAGTGGCCAGAAGACAGATGAGACATACGTACAGGGGCGCCTGAGTAGTGTTCAGATAGACTTGATAATATTAAATGGTTGAAATAAATGTGTTTCCGAGTAGAAAATGGCAGGTGGGCGCAAAAATTAATTTTGTTCCCTGACGTTAATAACCCTGGAAAATATTTGACAGCCCATGTCGGCACTCCTAATAGATAATCCACTCGCTAGTGTATGTATCTATCTCAATTGAATTAAGTGCCAACAGCCGAAAATTGGAATATTTTTAACGGGTTGTAATGACTGAGATAAATGCACGGCTTCTGGGCAACAACTCAACAAAGTTTTATTGCAATCACGTGAATTTTCTAGATGAAAAATTCGTGACATACATACACACATGCATGCTTACATAAAATTTTTTATAAATATTTATATATATATGTATAAATGTTAGTGTGAATTTAGTCTTGTAGTATTCTATTTTATTTTGAGATTAACAAAGGCGAACATAGTTTTTTTTTTAAGAATGTAGGTGTCTCTTAAAAATTGACCCATCTTGTGAACCGTACAATCTCTACGAATGCTGTGGGCCTCGTATATGTTAGTGATGAGAATAAGTTATAAATATCATCTTCTATGAATGGTGCCAAAAAAGTGAAATGGGGGTGAACGGAAAAAATAATTGATTTTTTTTTACTTGAACTATTTTACTAAAAATAGTAAAGTTAAACTTACCATATTTTCTGGATGCCAAGTACAGACAAAAATGCTCACAGGAAGAGGGGCGGGGTGAAGGGTCGAAGCACAATCAACAAATGGGATGCTTTTAATCATTTTGTTACATACTGTTGTGAATATTTGACAGACTCATGAAGAGCTTTTAACTAATTTCCATTCACAAGAAGCGTATCGTCAAATTGAGAAGATGTTAGATCGATGTTGTTCTGAGCAATCACTATATCTCTCAGAGTGGTTAACTTAATATAAAGATTTCTTAGAAATGGTGAAATTTTTGAAGCCATTTTTAAAAAAATCATTTGAAAAGTTTTGCCAGTTACATTCAGCTTCGAATTACACACATTATTTCACAAATTTTGGCTTAATAAAACAATTGCTATTAACAATTGTCCATGGAGATATTGTATTTACATTCGCAGATAGCTACATTTGGGTGCAGCAGTAATGCATAAGTTACCAAGAGATGTTCCGCATGATGACGTTGAAAATATTTATTGCGATGAACTTGGTGGAGAAATAAGATGACAAAAATTAAGTGGAAATAAGACAGGTAAGTCGTCGCAAACAAATGTACGGACAAGTCGAACGATGAGTGAAAAGTACGGACAAGTCAGACGACTAGTGAAAAGTACGGAAAAGCCTTGCGACGAGTGAAAAGTACAGATAAGCAGGACGATGAGTGAAAAGTACGGACAAGTAGGACGACTAGTAAAAAGTACGGACAAGCCGGACGACGAGTGAAAAGTACGGACAAGTCGGACGACGAGTGAAAAGTACGGATAAGCAGGACGATGATTGACAAGTACGGGCAAGCAGTACGACGAGTGAAAAGTACGGATAAGCAGGACGATAAGTGAAAAGTACGGACAAGTCGGACGACTAGTGAAAAGTACGGACAAGTCGGACGACGAGTGAAAAGTACGGATAAGCAGGACGACGAGTGAAAAGTACGGATAAGCAGGACGATGAGTGAAAAGTACGGACAAGTCGGACGACTAGTGAAAAGTACGGACAAGCTGGACGACGAGTGAAAAGTACGATATTAACTGACACAAAACATATTCCGACAACTCCGGCACTGTGAAGCACAGGGGTCACAAGAAACAACGCTTTTCATTCTCTACATCCTGGTCATAAATTAGTCTTGCTATTTAAAGAATTAGACAAGGACCAGAGAAATTGAGCAATAATCAATACAGTTGAATAAAATACAGATCAAGACAAGGCTAATACTCAATTCAAGGCTACTACTCATGTCAAGGCTATTATTAAATTCAAGGCTTTACTCAAGTCAAGGCTACTACTTAGGTCAGGTTTACTCCTCATATCATCGCTACAACTCAAGTCAAGGCTACTACTTAGGTCAGGTTTACTCCTCATATCATCGCTACAACTCAAGTCAAGGCTACTACTTAGGTCAGGTTTACTCCTCATATCATCACTACAACTCAAGTAAAGACTACTACTCAAGTCAAAGCTACTACTAGAGTAGAGGCGTTGGTGATTTTGGAAGCGAAGAACGAACAATGAAAAAAAAAAAAAATTAACTGCTGTGTTTTATGCCAGAGATGTATGAAATAAGTATTTGTTTGGGTTATATGCTAGAAGTATAATAC
Organism: Lymnaea stagnalis; assembly: GCA_964033795.1. Classification (NCBI taxonomy): domain Eukaryota; kingdom Metazoa; phylum Mollusca; class Gastropoda; family Lymnaeidae; genus Lymnaea; species Lymnaea stagnalis. Next base: position 49,010 of record CAXITT010001220.1, on the reverse strand, counting down.
AGTGTTATTTATAATGATTATATGGCAGGGTTATATGCCAGAACTATATTACCGTGTCATTTATAATGATTATATGGCAGGGTTATATGTCAGAACTATATGACAGTGTTATTTATAATGATTATATGGTTGGGTTATATGTCAGAACTATATTACAGTGTTATTTATAATGATTTTATGCCAGGTTTATACTTTCAGTAGTAGGATTTGTCCGATTCTGAATGTGTGTGTGTGGTTTGACCGTCTGTTTAACGACCATAGCGTTGCTCTGGTGAAAGAGAACATCATGCTAACATTAATTTCCTCGTCGCCTTGAATGACAAATGGCCATTATTAACAGATCTCAGTTTTCACTTGTCAAGTTCTCGTAGACTTGGTGTCCATTTCTTTAGTCTTCACATCTATCTTTTTGGGTCGTGATTCCACAGAGGTGCTATTTATAGAACTAATGATGGTTAGGCTTCCTACTACTTCAAAACCAGCACGTCACTGCAATAATTATTAGTAGCTGTGTTGGGTGTAATGGACACTTAAGCATACATTGTGTAAATAGCGGACTTTATTTTAATAAATTTAGTGTTTTAAACACTACAAAATACTTCAGCCACTGGTAAGATAACAAATGATGTATTTCGAAACAGTGATTTAATATGATATTTTATAGAGTGAGACATGTATCTTGGGAAGAGCTAGAGCAGTGGTTCTCAACCATTTTAGTGCCGTGACACTTTTATACAGTTTCTATTGTCGTGGTGATCATCAGCAAAAATTATTTTCGTTGCTACTTCATAGCTGTAAGGATATGTGTTTTCAGATGGTCTTAGGCGATCCCTGGGAAATTGATCCGCGACCCCCGAAGGGTTCGCGACCCACAGGTTGAGAACCGCTGGTCTAGATTGTTTCTTATTTACCAGAACAGAAATGCTCAGGACAGTCTTTGCAAGTGCACAACGAAGATGATCTTCCACAACAAGTCTATTTCTATCTTTAGACTTAATTACCAACAAGCTGTTTTAATGGAAAGGAAGAGGAAAACACAACACAGACAGAAAAGGGTATGACTGCAGACACTTGATCCAGAATTTTGTAACTTGCATTGCAGAGAAATCAGTTCCCGCTGTATCGCTGTTGATAAGTTCAATGATTGGAAAGGAAGAGGAAAACACAACACAGACAGAAAAGGGTATGACTGCAGACACTTGATCCAGAATTTTGTAACTTGCATTGCAGAGAAATCAGTTCCCGCTGTATCGCTGTTGATAAGTTCAATGAACTCCTCATGTGCTGACTCAGAAACATCTTTAATTATGACTGTGAATGGATTTCTGACAAGTGTAAATGGGTATTCGGTAGATTTGGAAATGACTGTGAAATTTCGTCTGCAAGAATTTGCAAGTGTTCTTTCACTTTGAGTTTATCATCGTAAGTCTTTTTTTCTTATTTGATGTTATGTTCCTCAAAAATACGTGCAGTGGTATTTTCGTATGTTAAATACACGAAACCTTGATGTTTGTCTAAAAATAACGTTTTTGAGAACTGAAACAGTCACGTTATATTAATACAGTGAGCTGTTCATGTGCAACGTCAAAATAATACTGTGTGTCGGTCAAGTGCTAAGTTAGACTAATACAGTATGTTGGTAAATATCTATGTTATATTAAAACAGTGTATAGTTCAAGTGTCATGTTATAATAATAATGTTGTTTGTTCAAGTGTAATGGTATATTGATACAGAGTGCTGTTCAAGTGTCACGTTATATAAATACCATTGTTGTTTTCAGTATCACCAATGTTTGAGAGCAGTCTTTTGAGAAGTGACTTTTGTAATGATAATTTTGAGAGCAGTTTTTTTTTTGAGAGGAGAATTTTGAAAGGAGTCCTTTTGATAGGAGACTTTTTTCTCGTATTTAGTAAACTATCTTCCTAAATAAAAAAAACACAACAGTTTTAAAATTACCTATAATCTGATTCATAATGAGATCTATTTTGATACCCATAACAAAATTCATGGGCGTATTAATAAAAACACACATTGCCTTTTCCATAAGAAGACACATTAAGAGATGCATAATGTGATAAATAAAATTAACATCCGTGGTATGTAGAGTGATTGAATATAACTAAGGCAATATATTGTTATAAATTTTAGTCAGAAAATAAATGATGTTCATTGTTCATCTCATTAAACATAACTACAAACTTTGGATAAAAATCGTTTTTAAAACATGTATTTTTTAAATTAATTCTTAACTCAACATACTTGGACTAGAATCGGTAGCGTATGATGCATATCAATTTAAGATAACAATGACGTCATCAATTCTTGAATAGTTCTGTATACGTTGCTCAAGTTTCAGGTTATGTTAAAACGTCTTTTTTGTAATCCCTTTTAAAACCTCCTAGCACTCACCTAAATTTAAATTAATTCATAAGAAATTTAATTAATTAAATTATGGTGTGTATATAAATAAATATTATATCCTATGTATAAAATGCACTTGATTCAAAAGGTTCTTGATATATTTTGACAACAGACGACACTTCCAGCGTAGTGAATAATTTCGTTTCAATGTCTCATCAAGTCTTTGCAAGTGAGCATCATGTACTTAAATCAGTGCAGTTTGAACAGAGACTTTTGACCATGAAACTGCACACAAATTGAAGATAACAATTTATACAAGGGCGTCTTAATTAAATATTACATGTCATTAAAATGTAACTTATAATTTTGAATGCCGGTGCACATCCGAAAAGTAGCAGGGGTCCCAGGATCTCAAATCCCTTTGACTATGCTACAAAAAGGAACATATTGACTAGAAGATATAACTAAACGAAAGGAAAAAGAGATATTGTCAAGACAAGTATTGATAATGAGATGTTGTCAAGAGTATCATTGAAATCTAGGTTTTATAATCTGCAGCACAAGGGCCCCCGCAAAGTGTCAACTTCACATCTACAATTTGTACTATTCAAAATATGCATTCAAATAAAGCAAGTTTGCCTTTTTGCAAATCTTTCAACAGAAAATGGGATTCTTTCTATCTACTTGAACACGAAGGACTCTGAGGCTGTACTGTCTCCCAAAGTTGTTTTAGTTGTTCATGAATGCATCAAATAAAGCAAGTTTGCCTTTTTGCAAATCTTTCAACAGAAAATGGGATTCTTTCTATCTACTTGAACACGAAGGACTCTGAGGCTGTACTGTCTCCCAAAGTTGTTTTAGTTGTTCATGAATGCATTTAGGGTGAAGCTGATGGAGGAGAAGAAAAAGAAATAATACACAAGTTGATAGACACATACCCTAGTTTTGTACAAATCTGATGGTAGCGAAGTCTAAAGAAATAATGAACAGTTTGATGGACACATAACATAGTTTTGAAAACTAATTCCTAAATCCTAATTAATTGTACGTACATACTTAAAAATGGGGTTATCTCGATCTCTGTTGTTAACAATTAAAGTAATTGAAGAAATTGTTTTAGCAGCATTTGATGGTCCATTATGCATTATGTGTAGTTAGATATATTTTTTTTTGCATATTCTATATTAGCATTAAATACTATGTTCATTGCATCTCATATTTTGATATTAAAGTTTGGACACGATTTCTGAAGTCCAGTCCATTTGCTGGTAATTAAAATATAGCTTCACCATTTCCCATTGAAATCCCTTTCACTTTCTTAAATAAGAACGGATTTATTCATCTTTATATTGGGCAATTTCCATTGTATTGAAAATTTAAACCAGCTACAGGTGGTTATAAACCAGTGGTTCACAAACGTTTAAGTTTGGCTCAACGGTGAACAAGTTTCGAAATTTTACCACGGACCGGTGCATGATTTATTTTTATACCTTTATTTCTATTTGAAAATACATATTTATGTTATGGGGACCGGCAGCGTTAGGCATGCGGACCGATGAAGGTCCATGGACCGCCATTTGGGGACCACTGGTATAAACCGCTAAAATTTCAAATACTGCAGTGACCTCATGGTAGGTAGTGATTTTTTGGTACTCTTAGCGTAGAAAGCTGTTGACACTATGTTGAGACTACTTCTTCTACTACACAACATTCCTGGCAATGTAAGTTGTTAAGTTGTTACTTGATTATTTCTCTTAACCTTTGAGTTTATATTATTACACTTTTACTTCCTTCATTATCTCACTAACATATAGTTTGTACAAAGTTTCTAATATTAAATAAATTTCATGGATGACTCATGACACAAACGTTCTTTAACGTGATCATCAAAAGTTTAATAAAACAAGATCAACTCTTTTTTTACCACACTTTTTAAAATTGAACTAAAATTATAATAATTACTGCCCCCCAAAACTTCTGAGTTGATAAAGTCCGATAAATAAAAAATGTCATTCAAATTTGTAGTTTACATGTTATAGAAATACGTATATTGTTGTTGTTGTTTTTTTTTTAAATATGTTGTTAAAATGAAATTTTTAAATAATAGGAATTAAAATTTCAGTCATAAATAATTTTTCAGGGGAAATAAGTCTTACATATTTTATTTTTAATAAAGACATGTTCGGGGATTTTATGGCATGTTATATCTTTTAAAGATTTGTTTTAAAGAGGTGTTTTTTAACTAGAGTAATAAGAAACTAATAAAAGTTTGGAATTTTATAGCGTATTTTAACATTTCTAACTTCGTTTCTGCGGCTTTTGAAAAACTTTAAGATAATATAATTTATAATTTTATGTTTTGTTATGAACTCTCTACATCAGTAACAATAAACTCATGGCTTTTTGAATTGTAGACATAGTGCATGACTAGGTGCGTCGTTTATATGTAGACTGCGAGGTGCATTAGATACCGCGTCATTTAAGATTATTGTGTTGTGTATATTTTTGGGAAACACCTCATTATTAAATGCCAGAGCTAAATGTAATTGAGTCGTATTTTTATCAAAATCAATTAAAACTGAAATCTTAGCTAATCCGGTTTAACCAAGTATAATGCATAAATTTGAACATATTAAAATGTACATAAGTCTATTAACTAAACAAGATAAAATAAATCTATTCATATTTTATAGAGATGAAAAACTTTAACTTGATTATCTCAGAATCTTTAGTTTGTGACTTAATTACATTTAGCACCATGGACTTCGTATGATTGTAAGCAGTCATGATGATGACGGCTGAGTACCTTTATAGCGCTTGTGCCCATTCTATTTTAGCATGGGGAAAAAACGATTCTATGCAATACACTGAATAAGCCACTATTACTACTAACTGTGACTAAAGTTGTGAATAATGAAGTTGTAAGCGTATTATTTCAAAAATGTATTATGTATGATATCATAAATATTAAATGCATTATTTCATACACCTGAAACATATTATTTCATAAACCTTAAATGTATTATTTTAAACATATTAAATTAAATATTTATGATTTTCCGGATTTAAATTATGTGATCCAAGGAATTGCAGTTTCCAATGAATGTATACGATTCTACACCGTATTTTATTTTAAAATTCCAAATCTCTACCAGAAGTCTTAAGCTGTACTTCAAGCGTCTATGTAAATTGTTTCATCTCGGACAAACGTGGTAATTATATGTTTTGTTGGCATAACGTGGTAAGCATCGGTTTTGTTGTCATAACGTGGCAAACATAGGTTATGTTGTGAGATGACTTTTAATGGTAGGTATATGTGGATAACACTTGTATACGTTTATAACCTTCTCGTTTCTAGGGATAGCCCTTGTTCGATTTTATTATTTGCTTGTATCTAGAGATAACTCTCGTATGAATGTATGACCTGCTTGTGTCTACGGATAAATGTCGTATGATTGTAAGACCTGCTTGTGTCTACGGATACATGTCGTATGATTGTAAGACTTGCTTGTGTCTAGGGATACATCTCGTATATTTGTATGACCTGCTTGTGTCTAGGGATACATATCATATGAATGTATGACCTGCTTGTGTCTAGGGATATAGCCCGTATGATTGTATGACCTGCTTGTGTCTAGGAATACATCTCGTATAAATGTATGACCTTCTGTGTCTAGGGATACATCTCGTATGATTGTATCACCTACTTGTGTCTAGGGATACATCTCGTATAAATGTATGGCCTGCTTATGTCTAGGTATACATCTGTTATGATTGCATCACCTGCTCGGAAAATAATCCTTAATTCAGCTGTAAACTTGGGGGGTTTTCTTACACTCTGGCAAATACGGCAATAGGCAACCAGGCGATATGAATTGTAAAAATAACCTTATTAGTCTTCACCACACAAACATACAAAGTAAAGAGAACATTGTTAGTCTTCACGACACAAACATCCAAAGTAAAGAGAACATTGTTCATCTTAATAATTATAATAATAATAAAGGTTATTTTAAAAACGCGTGGTACGTAGTCTAGTATATTAAAAGACAAATGAAACAATCTATAATAGACCTCATTGAAATACAAAATGCAACAACACAACAACTATATACGAGAATACCCATTCTGTGTCTTTCATATCTTGCAACCATAAACAACACAGACCAATACACATCTACAAGATAATATCGAGTTAGACAACATCACCCCAGAAGTGTTTGTGAGATTGATATGTCTTTAAATCAGTGTTGAAAGATTCAAGTGACTGGCTGCTTCTGAGAGTAACATGCACGGTGTTCCAAATTGTTGGGACAGCAAATACGAAAGTGCAGCACTCGTAGAGTCTGAAAGGAAACACGTGGTATTGAGAGTTTGCCCCCATTAGATGAGCGGAATTGTCAAATTGATACAAACGGTGTCAGCAGCACTTTAAGATAGGACGTTACCAGGTCTTGCAAGCAGCGGTAGAACATCATTGCTATTTTATACTGTATGCGAGCACCGACCGGCAGGCAATGTACCTCTCTCAGAAGTGTTTTAGCATGATCAAATTTGCATTTTCAAAGAACAATGCGAGCCGCATTATCCTGTGCTATTTGAATTTTATCTAGGAGCGTAGCAGTGCAGTAGTCCATGAGTGATAGCACGAATGAAAACATCACCATCTTTGATTCATCTAACGTTAAGAAAGGTCTCATATGATTAATTCTGCGCAGCTCTTGAAAAATTGCATTAAAAAGCATGTTAATTTGATTTTCGATAGATAGTGTTGTGTCTAAGTAGACACTCAGGTTTCGCACTTTTTGAACCAACTCAATCTGTATACCAGAGAGGGTAACGGTTTGTGTGTTGTTTATATATTTTAGCTTTTTAGTGGTAGCCGTGGGATCAACTTGGTCTTTTCATCGTTCAATTTAAGCTTGTTTATAGCCATCTTGTGCTTATCTAACTCCAATGTCTTCTGTGTCATACTTAAAAGCTGGGTTAGGGAACTGAGAGGGGATCACAGTTTTCTGGAGTTGGGTATCATCCGCTAATATGTGATATAGCATATCAAACTGCTTGATCATGGCACCCAGTGGCTGAACGTACATATTGAAAAGCACCTGGTCTAGGACCTAGCACTGGGGTACTACGAATTCGATGATAGATTGCTTTGCGGTCAAGTCGTTTGCGATAATTGGGCCCAATGTGTTAGATACGAGCAGAACCATTTCAGGACATTATCAATGAAATCGAACGTTTTTTCCAGACGTTTGATAAGTATGCCGTGGTCAAACGTATCAAACACAGCTGATAGATCAAGTAAGGACAAACAAAAGCGATAATTTTCCCTCACCAAAAGAGGTCAGAAGGTCATTTACGATGCGCAACCTGTCTCGGTAGAGTGATGCACTAACTGGAAAGGTTCAAACAAGTCACACAGAATGAGGTAATTCGTGAGCTGGCGGAGAACGACTTTCTCCAAAATCTTGGATATAAATGTTAGATTAGAGAAGGGGCGATAATTTCCCTTCACATTGTGGTCGAGATTCACCTTCTTTAGCAGTGGAGTTACAACCGCCTCTTTAAACAAGGATGGAACAAAACTATATTTTTGAGACTGATTTATGATATTAGTAGTGGTATGGACTATTCCATTTAAACATTCGTACAACAGCCTTGCCGGAAGAAGGTCAAGCAAAAATATCTTTTTTCGGGGAGTCAGCCAGGATTTTCTTCACATCGGATTTAATGAACTCCGAAAATTCGCTCATAGGAGTGTCTTAAACGGGAGCATCAGTGCAAATGTCAATTCTCACCCTGGTCTACGTAACTTTCGTTATAAACAACTCATTGAGAGCGTCCTGCAGCTCGCCCAGTCGGCCAAAAGATGTCTGACTAGTGTTGAGTTTGCGCAAATTAATCTATCCAAAAAAATTTAAAATTTAGTTTTAAATTAAAACATATTAAAATGTAATAAAAGTTAAATAAAAAACATCTAATAACTTCATTATTGTTCTTAGATAGGATGCATTGTTTAGATAAATTAATCTCAAATCGGGCAACAAGTGTCACATTTTAAGTGGGTTTTTAAAATATCAAAGAAGAGAAAGAAAAAGAGTTTTGTTTAAATAGTCAGTCGTAGATGTAAACGAGAAAGAGGGGGTTGGGGGGGGGGGGCTAACACAGACCAATACACATCTACAAGATAATATCGAGTTAGACAACATCACCCCAGAAGTGTTTGTGAGATTGATATGTCTTTAAATCAGTGTTGAAAGATTCAAGTGACTGGCTGCTTCTGAGAGTGACAGGCAGGGTGTTCCAAATTGTTGGGACAGCAAATACGAAAGTGCAGCACTCGTAGAGTCTGAAAGGAAACACGTGGTATTGAGAGTTTGCCCCCATTAGATGAGCGGAATTGTGCAAATTGATACAAACGGTGTCAAAAGAACTTTAAGATAGGACGTTACCAGGTCATGCAAGCAGCGGTAGAACATCATTGCTATTTTATACTGTATGCGAGCACGGACCGGCAGGCAATGCACCTCTCACAGAATTGTTTTAGCATGATCAAATTTGCATTTTCAAAGAACAATGCGAGCCGCATTAACCTGTGCTATTCGAATTTTCTCTAGGAGCGTAGCATTGCAGTAGTCCATGAGTGATAGCAAGAATGAAAAAATCACCATCTTTGATTCATCTAACGTTAAGAAAGGTCTCATATGATTAATTCTGCGCAGCTCTTGAAAAATTGCATTAAAAAGCATGTTAATTTGATTTTCCATAGATAATGTTCTGTCTAAGTAGAAACCAAGGCTTCGCACTGTTTGAACAAACTCAATCTGTATACATAAGATAGTAAGGGTTTGTGTGTTATTTATATATTTTAGCTTTTTATTGGTAGCAATGGGGATCAACTCGGTCTTTTCATCGTTCAATTTAAGCTTGTTTATAGCCGTCTTGTGCTTAACTGACTCCACTGTCTTCTGTGTCATACTTAAAAGCTGAGTTAGGGATCTGAGAGGGGATCACAGGTTTCTGGAGTTGGGTATTAGCCGCAAAAAAAGGGGTATAGCATATCAAACTGCTTGATCATGGCACCCAAGAGCTGAACGTCCATATTGAAAAGCCCCGGGCCTAGGACCTAGCACTGGGGTACTACGAATTCAATGATAGTTTGCATTGTGGTCAAGCCGTTTGCGATCATTGGACCCGATTTGTTAGATACGAGTAGAACCATTTCAGGACGGTATCGGTGAAACCGAACGTATTTTCCACACGTTGGATAAGTATGTGTGGTCAAGCGTATCGAACACAGCCGATAGATCAAGTAACGAAAAACAAAAGCGATATCTTTCCCTCACCACAATATGACAGAAGGTCATTTACGACGCGCAACCTGTCTCAGTAGAGTGATGCACTGACTGGAAAGGCTCAAACATGTCACACACAGAATGAGGTAATTCGGGAGCTGGCGGAGAACGACTTTCTCCAAAATCTTGGATTAAATGTTAGATTAGAGAAGAGGTGATAATTTCCCAACACTTTCAGGTATAGATTCACCTTCTTTAGCAGTGGATCTACAACCACCTCTTTAAAAGAAGATGGAACAAAACCAGATTTTAGAGACTGATTAATGATATTATTAATGATATGGACTATTTCATTTAATAATTCGTACAATATCCTTGCCGGAAGAAGGTCAAGCAAAAATAACTTTTTCGGGGAGTCAGCTAGGATTTTCTTCACAATGGATTTAGTGACCTCCGAAATTAAGCACATAGTAGTGCCGTTAAACGGGAGCATCGATGCAAATGTCAAGTCTCGCCCTGGTCTACTACGTAACTTTCGTTATAAAGAACTCATTGAGAGCGTCCTGCAGCTCGCCCGGTCGGCCCAAAGATGTCTGACTAGTGTTGGGTTTGCGCAAATTAATCTATCAAACAAAATTCAAAAATGTAAATTTAAAATAAAACATATTAAAATTAAGTATATCTAAAAAAGTGTGTTCAATAACAAACATCTAATAGATTCATGATTGTTCTTAGATAGGATGCATTGTTTAGATAAATTAATCGCAAATCGGGCAACAAGTGTCATTTTAAGTGGGTCCTTAAAATATCAAAGAAGAGAAAGAAAAAGAGTTTTGTTTCAATAGTAAATCGTAGATGTAAACGAAAAAGAGGGGGTTTGGGGGGGGGGGTTGGGGGTCATTATCGGATTTAAATAAAGGAACCGCGTTATGCTAATAAGAAAAATAGNAAGTGTGATCAATAACAAACATCGAATAGCTTCATGATTGTTCTTAGATAGGATGCATTGTTTAGATAAATTAATCGCAAATCGGGCAACAAGTGTCACATTTTAAGTGGGTCCTTAAAATATCAACGAAGAGAAAGAAGAAGAGTTTTGTTGAAATAGTCAATCGTAGATGTAAACGAAAAAGAGGGGGTTTGGGGGGGGGGGGGTTGGGGTCATTATCGGATTTAAATAAAGGAACCGCGTTAAACTCATAAGAAAAATAGTTATTTCAAATACAAATGATCACGAACAATTAATATAAGGCTTAGTTTTTCTTACGCTGACGAAGGAAATAATGTATGTATCATGGAGACTATTTTGAATGTTTGATTTACTGCTTGGCATTAGTAAACTTATCATTCATGTTATATATTGCATCCCTATTGGAAGGGATTGATTGTGAAGGAAACTCGTATTCCATAGTCTGCATTGGATACTCTAACATTTGGTTAAGCTTTTGAATTAAAATTAAATTTATTTTTCAAATGTTATCTCTTTGTTTCCTTAAAACTGCATAAAAAAGTGGAAAAAGAATACAAATCTGTTTGAAAACAGTTTTAAAAAAAAGTTTTTTGGAATTATTTATTTTAAAAAAAAACAGTTTTGCAAATTAAAAATATGTCTCACAAAATCTAATATATGTCTCGCTCTATATTAAAATATATTAAAAAATATATAATTATCTCCCTTGAAAAAATGTGTTTCCATTTTTATTTGTTTTAAAATGTAAGAAAAAAAGAAACATTAAATAAAATTGAATTAAGCAACAGTAATGCACTGCAGCTGTGAGAACTCTGATATATTCTATATAGTAAATTTTTTTGGAAAAGCATGTTTAAAAAAAATGTATTGTTATTCAATATTTATATGGCCTAGTTCAAATAGTGCTGTCAACTTACATAGTGAGTTTGGAGACCTGGAGTTCGATTGCTTTACTTTGGATTAGTTTAAATAGTGCTGTAAATTTACATTAATGCTGTAAACTTCCACAGCGAGTTTTGAGTTATTGAAATTGATTGTTTCAGTTTAATACATTTTAATACATAACATTAAATTTAAATGAACCTTAAAATTATATTGTTTTAATTCTGTCGGTCAGGTCTTTTAAATATTGTTAAGAATGATTATTGTGTATTTCATTAAACCCATGATTTTTGCTTGAGACTTCAAGACTGACAAGTTGTGATCAATATCAGGTTATTTATATTTGTTGTACTAGTCGTAGGAAACATTCTTCTGGATTATCTTAAAAATTGTGTCAAAGTTTATGGAAATGGCAATGTGTAATTTATTTGCAGAACGTTATAGCAATTTGACATTCAAAATAAATATTTTATCAAATGAATATTGGGAAATGTTACATTATTTTTACACGATTTGAAGGAAGTTTTTGTAAACAATTGATGTTTTCTTTACCAAATTATGCCATTAATATTCGATTGATAAAAATGATCAGTTTTTTTTTCAAATGAATATTGGGAAATGTTACATTATTTTTACACGATTTGAAGGAAGTTTTTGTAAACAATTGATGTTTTCTTTACCAAATTATGCCATTAATATTCGATTGATAAAAATGATCAGTTTTTTTTTAAATTATGACTGCTCAGACCTATATACATTTTTAAAAAAAAAATGTTTTATACATTTCTTTTTACAAGTAAAATGCTAGTTTATTATTTTTTTCAGCGTGTAAAATGATATTAAGTCTTTGTAAAGGAAAAATTTGTAAAAGAATAAAAAAAATAAATATTTATTGATTAATTAGTTAACCACAAAAAATGTTTATACAAAATTAACTTAAAAATTGTAACATAGTAAAACAATATGTGTTTCACAAAAGCAAGATAATCTGAACCGCTTGCCATTTTAAGCCGCTCTGACACTTCTTCCACCCCCACCACCCCCCAAAACATGCATTTAAAGTTAATAAATGTAAATATCTTAGGGCCTCTGCAAATGTACTGGTTGCAGGGCCAACGTTTTCAGCTCTGAGATTAAGTGAAACTATTTTAGTTTCATCTTTTATCTTTGCTGTTACACTACTATTATTTGCACAATCTAAATTCACGTATGACCTAAAATGTTTTCTTGTATTTTCAATGATCACAAATTCTCTGTAGATTATAAAGAGTTCAGGGCTTGACTAGCCACGGAAATGAGTATTCTCAAGGACGCCAAAACTTGAAATAGATTTAGTTCAAGTTGGGCTTGAGCAAGTAAATGATGTTCCTAAATATGTCTAATTTTAGCCCATTGCACTGGAAATTCTGAAAGTTCCTCTCATAAGTATCTGAAAGAAACACCAAATTCAACAAGCGTCAAATTGCATCACTGCATTTTGAATTTACCCGACAGTCTTAGGCCCCCTCAATTTCTACTCATCACTCCCTATAAATGATTCATGTGAAAAACTGCATTTGAATAAATGCTTGGGGGTCCATTTTTAAGTTTAACTGAATTCAGCATTTCTATTTGATATCCGAAATTTATTGTTTTTAATCATCAGAATGAGGCATTCTTAGTGATCTCAATTCACAAAATATAAAATAAATTAACTCATAAAATTGTTCTTGTTTCTTTTCAGTAATATCACAGGGAAGAGGTGTGTATTTGTAACATACCTACCATTAATTGTTTTGTTTTTTTGTAAAATCAGATGCAATAATTGGTTTTTGTAGCATCTCTTGGTCAACCATTGCTTTTTTGTAACACTTTATTGTAAAAGTGGTGAGACCACTGGGGAACCCCTGCCACTTCTCGTTTGTTCACCAGCATAAGTTATAAGTTATATTTTATCGCTTTCCTTGTCTCCCCTGACCACCCCAGGGCCGATGCTAGGAGGATGTGGGGCATTGGGCAAATGGAATCAAGAAATCGGACCATGTCACCAAGTTCTGCGAGATCTCATCAGCTGCATAGAATGATTAGATGTAAGAGCACTAGAGCGCAGTGAACGATAGCGGTATCTCTGACATCCTGCATGAACGTCAGTTGCTACCACATTCGTAGGAACAGATAGTGGGGACTTGCAGATTTGCAGCCCAATCTTTGTAGAATTCAGCTGGGATGAAGTCTACACTTGGAGCATTGCCATGGCTTGAGAAAATATGTATTTCTTCTAGTGTCTTGAACGAGGAAAGTGTACCTGTCTCACTGAGTGTATTCTCTTTCAAAGTTCACGGACAAAGGCGTTGTTTCAATCTCAAAGCCCGTAAGTCCATCGATATGATCAAATCAACTTTATTATACATATATTTGTGTGTGTATATAATCTGCATATATGTATATAAATAAAAACAAATTAATTAATTAAAATTTCATGTATTTCTATATATATGAAGAAGGGTGTTTGTAAAAGTACTTTAACAATTGATTACAATATTGCCGCATACACAACGAATCGAACATTACTGACGTCATTTAGTAAATCAATAAGAACATGCACTAGCGATTCTTATTTAATGAAATGAAGTGAAGATTTTTTTTTTTTAAATACATAAATATTATTATTTTGTTAAAATAATTTGTTAAATGATTGATCAGATGAAAAGGGACACCATTTATTTTCTGACTGTCATTTTAATACAATATCATGCGAGAGATATCTAAATTTAATGACTGAAATACTCTTTGTATCAATTTATTTTGTCTCATTATGGGTCTGATAGTGGTTCTTCTTATGGATAAGTCAATTGGAGTAGATAAGGTTTATACAATAGGTGTTGTTAGCGATAAGACAATGATGTAGATGTGATGGAAAATTATCGCCTCATCTCAAATCTACCATTTATTTCTATACTCTTAGAAAAAGTCGTTCTCGGCCAACTCCAGGATCACCTCACTCAGTTTGACTTGTTTGAACCATTTCAGTCAGCATACAGGGTGCATCACTATACTGAGACAGCCCTGTTGCGCGTCGTAAACGACCTTCTTTCGTCTTGTGATGAGGGCAAGGTATCGATTTTGTCTTTACTCGATTTATACGACATCCATTACTCTCTCAGGTGTGCGTATTGAGTTAGCTCAAACAGTGCGGTACCTGGATGTCTACCTAGATAGAAGACTAACTTTTGAAAGTCAGATTAACATGCTATTCAAGGCGATTTTTCTGGAGCTGCACAGGATTGGTCACATTTGGCCCTTCCTAACAATTGATGCAACAAAGAGGCTGATGTCTGCATTTGTGCTTTCACGCATGGACTATTGCAATGCTCTCATGGTGGGTCTTCCCGCTACGCTCATGGATAAAATTCAAAGAGCACAGAATAATGCGGCTCGCATAGTTCTCCGCAAACGCAAGTTCGACCATGCAAAAACACTTCTGAGAGAGTTGCACTGGCTGGCGGTGCGTGCTCGCATAGAGTACAAAATCGCAACTTTGTGCTACAGCTGCTTACATGACCTGGCGCCGTCCTATCTGAAAGAGCTGCTTACGCCTTATGTAGCCACTTGAGAGCTCCACTCATCCGATAGTGGCAAACTCTCGACAACTCGTGTTTGCCTTGAGACTTACGGAAAGTGCACTTTCGCATTTGCTGGTCCAACAATTTGGAACGGCCTTCCTGTCGATCTCAGAAACATCCAGACACTGGAGTCCTCTAAAACCGATTTAAAGACACACCTATTTCGCAAACACCTTCTGGGATGATTGTCAACCTTATTTTCCAGTTAATGCATAATGGCTGTGTTGCTTATGGTTAAAATGGCGAGAAAGACTTTGCCATTGTATACTTGTAATTAGTATTTGTAGTGTTGAGTTTGTTTTAAATGTGGTATATTATAGATTTGTTTTTTGTTGACTTTGTACCGCGCTTCGAGCCTTTGGGGAAGAAGCATGTTTTTGAAATGAACTTTATTATTATTATTATTATTATTATTATACAATAGGAGTTGTTATATATAAGACAATGGTTGTAGATTGGGTTAATACAATAGGTGTTGTTATAGATAAGACATTGTTTGTAGATTGAGTTAATACAATAGGTGTTGTTATAGATAACACAATGGTTGTAGATAGGGTTAATACAATAGGTGTTGTTATAGGTAAGACAATAGCTGTAGATAGGGTTAATACAATAGGTGTTGTTATAGATAAGACAATGGTTGTAGATAGGGTTAATACAATAGGTGTTGTTATAGGTAAGACAATAGCTGTAGATAGGGTTAATACAATAGGTGTTGTTATAGATAAGACAATGGTTGTAGATAGGGTTAATACAATAAGTGTTGTTATAGATAAGACAATGTGTGTTGTTATAGATCTGAAACTACGTCTAAATATAAATTAGAATTTGCGTAATATTGAAACTTTGCGAATGTATTTTAGGCAGGGAGTGTATTAAAAATGAGGACAAATTCCCTTCTCACAAGTCACTTACATGTTAGTGGAAACATCTGTGATGCTTGAAAACAAAAGCTGCATTCATGAAACGTTACACAGGAACAATGCAATACATTAATATAACGTGGAACTTGATTAAAATACTGTTTTAATATAACGTGACTCTGTAACAAAACAATGTATTAATTTAAAGTGTTACTTGAGAAATTAACGACCTTTATAGAACGTGGCATTTAAAAGCACACTGAATTAATATAACATCTTTCTTTGACTTCACACTGTATTGATGTAACGTGAAACTTGAATGACACAATGTATTAATGTTTCGTGACACTTTTATCAACGCACTGTACTAATATATCGTGGTACTTGAGCAATACACCATATTTATAAAATGCGGCATTTAAAAACAATATGAATTAATATAACATGATACTTGAACATCACACTGTAGTAATGTAACTATAAAAATATAATTTACGTTTGTGCTCCTATATCATTCATCAGATTGTGATAAGACGTTTGTGTTCCTATATCATTCATCACATTATGATAAGACGTTTGTTTTCCTATATCATTCATCAGATTGTGATAAGACGATTGTGTTACTATATCATTCATCAGATTGTGATAAGACGTTTGTGTTCCTATATCATTCATCAGATTGTGATAAGACGTTTGTGTTCCTATATCATTCATCAGATTATGATAAGACATTTGTTTTCCTATATCATTCATCAGATTGTGATAAGACGTTTGTCTTCCTATATCATTCATCAGATTATGATAAGACATTTGTGTTCCTATATCATTCATCAGATTGTGATAATATGTTTGTGTTCCTATATCATTTATCAGATTATGATAAGATGTTTGTGTTCCTATATCATTCATCAGATTATGATAAGACATTTGTGTTCCTATATCATTCATCAGATTGTGATAAGACGTTTGTGTTCCTATATCATTCATCAGATTGTGATAAGATGTTTGTGTTCCTATATCATTTATCAGATTATGATAAGATGTTTGTGTTCCTATATCATTCATCAGATTATGATAAGACATTTGTGTTCCTATATCATTCATCAGATTATGATAAGACATTTGTGTTCCTATATCATTCATCAGATTGTGATAAGACGTTTGTGTTCCTATATCATTCATCAGATTGTGATAAGACGTTTGTGTTCCTATATCATTCATCAGATTGTGATAAGACGTTTGTGTTCCTATATCATTCATCAGATTGTGATAAGACGTTTGTGTTCCTATATCATTCATCAGATTGTGATAAGACGTTTGTGTTCCTATATCATTCATCAGATTGTGATAAGACGTTTGTGTTCCTATATATTTTATCAGATTGCGATATTACGAATGTGTCCCAAAATTCGTATTTTGTAATATTTGTGTTTATGAGCTAAACTATTTAAATATAATTCGCGTATGTGTTCACATACGATTCATCCGATCGCGGAAAACAACAACTTTGAGTCGTTGTGCGCTTGTCTGCAAAGGTTTCTAAATTGCTACAATCATTTTAGAATATTCCTTTTGGGGCCGGGACTTAAATATTTTTTTCGTATATATGTTATATAAATATAATTTCTAACAGATGTAATGTATGTGTTGATCAATCACTAGATATGCGTGGGCTGTATTCAGAAAATACACGCTTCTCATATGTTCTCTGCATCCTGCCTGCTCAAAGATCGAAAAAGATCTAATTTGTTTGTTTACGCACCAGACCAAAACTATTGTCTTTATAAAAAGTATTTGAAAAATATAATTGAAATTGTAACACTTTTTCTTTCTTTGAGTGGCGATGCAACGCATATCGGTTCTTGCTACTTAAAAAAAAGGGACTTTTGTGACATACAGTTTATTAGGATGGTGTAGAGGGCTTTGACTGCTTTAGTTGTTCATTTTAGGCTTCATGGTTTTTTCATTGCAATCTCTAATGGTTGACATCGAATTCAAGTGACATGTCACTTGTAAAATAAATCGGCAGCCGAAAGATCGACTGCTCCCATCACAAATCATTGGTTAAGCATACTTTGTATAACTTAAATGTGCTTTAATTTTAAAATATTGTAGTTTCGTTAAAAACACCAATTTTATGTATTTAAAATTTAAATATTTGTTATTAGGGTCTAAGTGTCGTATTGTTCCTTATAAAATTTGTACAAATTACACATTTATTACAAAAATAAACTTAACACGTCTACCATGATACTCAATTTTATGTAATAAAACTTTTTTAAAAACAGGCGCAATTGTTTCCCTTGATAAAGAAATTGTATTTCGTGTTTTAAAAAATCCTCATCAATACTGAAAGATGAATTCATACAACAGAAAAGTTAATAATAATTTAATTAATATTAACAATGGTAGTAAGGCAGCTCCAGCTCTCATTGCAATTTAATTCCTTTACTTGTTACAATTACTTTTAAATAATGATTAAACAAAGAATATTTAATTATTTATCAAGAAAGAAAAAAATAATTGATAATGAAAAAACATCATTTTTTTAATACATCAATTACTAAAATAACATACTAATAATTAGTGAAAAATATAGCTAATTAGTGTATGCTATATTAAGATTTATTAAAGAAGTATCTAGAAAAAAAAAATTAAAGTTACTATGCTTTGCATGTTTTTGTAAAATGACAACTTATTCCTTGCCAGATAACAAAAAGGCCTCTCCAACTTACCAAGTCAAATGCTCTTTTTCAGGTCTATGAAAGCAATATAAAGTGGAATACAGTTAACGACAGTTTTCCTTGCGTAACGAGAATATCATGTCTATTGTTGAGCGCCCACTCCGGAAGCCACACTGTGACTCTTGAAAGGTTCAGTTTGCCAGAGTCTGCAGTTGCTAAAGGGCAACACAGACAAAAGTCTTTCCAATTAAGCCAATGAGAGAAATTATTCAGTAACTATTGCAATTACTTTGGTCTCTTTTATTTGTATACACTGTGACTTTGTTGACGTCTCTCATGGCCTGGGGAATGTGACCTGTTTCATAACACAGACATAGGAGCTCATGTTAAACTCATGACCTGGGGAATGTGACTTGTTTCACAACACAGACATAGGAGCTCATGTAAGGGCTGAAGTAGAATAGGTTTTCTATTGTGAGGACTTCCAGTGGAATGTCGTTATTCCTTGGTGCTTCACCGTCAGCAAGATAATCAATGTCCTTGTCGTGCTCCTATAGAGTTCGCTCTTCATCCAGTCCATCAATCACCGACAACACGGGAATATTTTTTAGAGCGGTCTCAGTGACTACATTCATTGTAGATCATGCTCTACTTAACGCCGGTTTGGATCATTTGGGTGCTGGATTATTTGACCCGTCTTGGATTTGAGTAGTGCTATTTTCGAAGAGGGATGTTCTAATGTACTCTTGATGCCCTCGTACATGCTCCTTGCAACACCGTTGTCGAAAGCCGATTCGATAGAATTGCAAAGGTCTAGCAAATAAGTGTTGGCACAGTGGCGGGTGGTCTGCTGTGATATATATTTTTTTTTCTTCGGTTCAGAAGGGTACTAGCACAAGGTGCATCCCGATAGGCAAGAATGACTCTTCTCTTTCCCTCGATTACGGGTTACATCCCATTGTAAAGCTCCTCGTACCAGTCATTATTTGTATGCTCCTGTTTACTGTAAGGGTATATGGCTGAATCGTACAGAGCATCTCGTAAATGGATTTGAGCTTAGAAGCAATAGAACCATCGGATGGTACCTTAGCGTTTTTTCTGGGTTATTTGAGCAGGGGATGTAAATTCGTTGATGACACTTCTTTTTAACATTATGCATTTTGTGTAGGCATTAGTTGTATCTTGCTTAATACGAGAGAATGGTCCTTGTTGTGATTGACGTACGTTGTCTAGGGGTCGGTCCCCTCTGTACTAGCCACAGAACAATTTTTCAAGGGTCTAGAACCCCTTTATTTCCAGCTCCTACAGAGCTGACTCTTGCTCCAAGTATCAACAAACAATTCAGGGATTCAGGTTTTCTTATTTATTGGCTATGTGTGCCTATGTATAGGATATAATCTGTCTATGCAGAGGGTGTCTGTTCTAAAAATCAATACACCGTGACGCAGTAATGTTCGTCCTTGTGCACTGTACACCGGTCATACCTTGACAGAGAAAAATAAAAACTCGTGGGGCACACGGGGAAAATAAACTCACCTCTGGTGTAAGTGGCGGCAACGTGTGTGTCGCCCTGACACCTTTTGGATTTGTTTACATTTGAAGAAGTTATTTGTAACACCATGGGAGCAGCACAAATCCAGAAGACGTTGCCCGTTTTAATTAATCCTTCCTAATCCGTGATAACCAAGACATGACGGCCGGGTTTCTTAATCAGCTCCTACTCTAGAATTTAAGTCTCCCAGAACGTACAATGATTCGGTTTTGGTTAGACATGATAATTCTTTTCCAGGGCCTCATAGAACTCATTTTTCTTTCCTCGAGTAGAATGAAGTGTTGGAGCAAGCACAGTGAATACTTTGACCTTGTCAACAGATAAAGACATCCGCATTCGAGGATGAACTAATATGTTTTCCATAAATGTCAACTCAAGTATCTCAAAAGGACATCCATTAACGTCAATTCCTGTGAACTCACAAGGGTAGCCATTAATATTAAGTAGGTCCAGACTTGGTCATTTAGATATTTATATTCTTAGAGTGACGGGTATTTCCTTTGCCATTCGCTCACAAAAATGCGTGCACTAAGTCTTCTAACAAAAAGGTGGCTCATCATAAGCAAGTAGTGGCAGAGACAACTTCCGACACAGCTGTGTCTAGAAGTAGATTGATTAAATTACAGTGAAACAAGGAAGGTCATCATAACCAAGGAATGGCAGAGACAATAAGTCCGAATCGGTTATGTCTTAAAGTACGTACAATAAAGTACATTAACAATCATTAAAAATACATATCAAATGTACGGAAATTATATTTAATATGCCTGTCAAATACATTTAGTATGTTTGAAATAATACATTTATTTTGTATAGAATGAAACATTTAAGTTGAAGGAAATAATAGTTAATATGTACGAAAATAATTCATTAATAATTATAAAATATTATAATTAATAAACATAAAATCGTACATGATATATTTTTTGAAACAATTTATTTAATACTTCATTGGTCACACGTTTAGTCACAGTGAGTAGTAATAGTTGCGTGTTTGGTATCTTGTGAAGAATATTTTGTCCCCCACCCCCATGCTAAAATAGCATGCACACAACTCTATTCAGATAACCTTATTTAAATGTATATTGTGGGACAACACTTATTTCCAACAACAAAAGCACTCATTTTTTTTCTGGTACATACTGTTATCAAACCGATTGGTAAACCTTAAATGATAGATTTAAGTAGTCCAAATTGCACTCTTATCAGTTGAAAGCCTTGTTACAAGCATCCTTAATTAAATAAAACATGTAGCTGATGGCTGCATATACTTGAAAGAAAAACTTTAAAAAAACGTTCGTGCCCATGTCGAGTGGTAACTGTTAACAACACTATTATTACCAAACAAAGCAACGAGCATAGCCATGCAGCCGATAGCTCCACGGTTGAAGTTAATGTAGTTATGAACAAGATTAAAAGAGACGCTATAACTAGATGGGACTCTACTTATTATATTTTATCTAATGCTTCATTCAAATTAACCCCAGCCACAAAAGGTCAACTCACTTTAGTTGAAGCTATTAAAAGAAACGGTTACCGGGAATTTCGTCCAAAGAAATTTATTCGACGGAAAATTGTTCGACGGTAATTTGGTCGAACAGAATTTTGATCAAACGGAAATTTCATCGAATGGAAGTTGGGTCGAACAGAAAATGTATTGAACGGGAATTGGATTGAACGGAAGTTTGATAGAACGAAAATTTGATTGACAGAAAGTTTGCTCAAACGGAAATTTGATCGCACGGAATTGTGATCATATTTAATAACCATTAAAAGAGAGATTGGTGGAGCAGAGTAGGGGGTTGTAACTTTTGGTAGAGGGCAGAAGAGATGGGACATGAAGGGCAGAGAGAGAGAGAATTGGAGAGCAGAAATGAGAGGAGAAGATTACATTTTTAAACGTTACCTCAATACATGAATGTTTAAATTGGAGTATTTCACAGTTGATGTATAAAAAAAAATTTTTTTAAGGAAGGAAAGACAATTTCATTTTGTAATTTAACCCCAGCCATGGCTTGAGATGTAAATAGTTTTATAGATACATTTTTTTATTTAATTAATGGATGTCCAATTATTATTTTAGATTTTTACTATGTTTGTTAAATTGTATGTACAGCGTGGTGAGCCCAGCCCTAGGCTGGGGTACCACGCTATATAAAACCACGTATAATAATAATAAATAATAATTATGTGAAAAAATTAAAACTCATAAATACGTCTTAGAAATTCGTTTTTCGTATAAATCATATATACGTGCCAAAGTGTCTTGTTCTCCTTCTTCTTCTATATCTTAAGGGCCCACGATCAATTTATTGATCATTTTAGGCTCCTATGCATGTAGATGGGATTTGCAATGTTTCTGTTACTGGTGGTGATGAGGAAATCATGCACTAGGGGTTTGAAGGCTGGAGGCAATAGACACAAATGTGTCTACTGTTGTCGCCTAATACGTTCCTTTTGAAAAATTGTTCCAGTCCCTGATTGTCTTGGGCAGGAATGAGCAGCTCATATACTGGCTTCTTGCTGGTAGGAGCCTGAATTGCCTGTCATGGCCTCGTCGCTGTCTATGGGGGAGAGGGACGAGTTTATGTTTCATACTGGAACTGTAGACCAGCCCATTATTTATCTTATACATCATGGAGAGCCTGGATTGTCGTCGTCGTTTCTCCAATGGCGACCAGCCTAGTGTTTCTAGCATGTTGTCAACACTAGAGGTATTTCTGTAGTGGTTTAGGACAAAGCGTGCTGCTCGTCGCTGGACCGCCTCCAACCTGTCAATGCTCTTCTGGGTAAATGGCTCCCAGACTGAAGATGCATAATCTAAAATCGGACGGATAAAGGCTTTATATGCTCTTTTTTTCACACAGGAGTTGCCAATCTTTAGATTTTGCCTTAAGAACCCTAGGGTCTTGTTTGCTTGGTTACATACATTGTTAATATGCTCGTTCCAGCAGACCTCTCTTTGAATGGTAACACCCAGGTGCCATTTTTATTGTTTCTATAGTATATTAGTTACTATCCTAGAGTCTCATTTTTATTTTACTTAGTTTACATGTTTTTAATAATTGTAAAGCGCTTAGAACTTTAAGAAAGCGCTATATA
This sequence comes from Lymnaea stagnalis, assembly GCA_964033795.1. Lineage (NCBI taxonomy): Eukaryota > Metazoa > Mollusca > Gastropoda > Lymnaeidae > Lymnaea > Lymnaea stagnalis. The sequence continues at coordinate 25,692 of CAXITT010001220.1, read as the reverse complement.
AAAATGCATAAATAAATAAAATATACAATATAGTTTCGAGCAAGGAGGGCGGGGGATGGCTGAAAATTTGACAAAACATACATACAGATAACACCCTTTATAACAATCCCGATTAGATTTCACCCCCCCCCCAACCACCAAGGCTCTTAATGGCACATTCTTTCTGACGAAAATGAAAGATGGAAGAAAATAGGAGACAAATAGATCGAGAGAAAGAGAGTGAGAGAGAGAATGAACATAGAATGGAGAAAAATGTATATTAAAAATGCTCCCTACACATCATTTCTTTGTTATCGTCATATCTTTGTCATCGGCAGGTATTTTTTGTTTGTCAGTGTGTCTTTGTTTGCAGCAGGTCTTTGTAATAGGAATGTCTTTGTTATTGTTTCTTCTAGAACATAAAGTTGGAAATGTTGTATTGTTTAGCACACAAAAAAATGGAAATTTTAAATGGTATAGAATGTAAAGTTGTAAATCTCTTGCTAATGTCATGTATTGTCATCCATTGCTATTAGTTATTGCACT
>CAXITT010001219.1:125467-138473 GCA_964033795.1 Lymnaea stagnalis | reverse complement strand
GATAAGTCGTGACGTAGAGGAGCGTTGTTTTATAGCGTTCTTTATGAGTTTAACTTTACTTTGCTTTACGCATTTCTTATTGTACTCACCTTATTGCAGTTTCTCTCCGTATTACCATTGAAGGGACATGAGTTTGAATACAAACATCCCATGTAAAGATAACCTAATTAGTCTTTACAATACAAACATCCAATGGAAAGTTAACCTCATTAGTCTTTACCACACAAGCATCTTATGTAAAGATATCCTCATTTGTCTTCACCCCATTCGACACAAAGATTTCTGAATAGTGTCGATGTTGGCAGATGATTTTCTAAAACATAATTACGCATTGAATTATTAAATAAACATGTTAAATCTGTAATATTACAATAACTTGTGTTTAAAAGCAAATATTTAATTAACACATAACCATTTATTTATAGGATGAATTGTTTAGATCAATTAATCTCCGAATGGTCAACAAGTGTCACATTTTAGAGTGGGTCTTTAAGATTTAGAAGAAGAGTAGGAAGAAGAGTTTTGGTTAAATAGTAAATCAAAAATGTTAACCAGAAAGTGTGCACATAATCTACTTTAAATAAAAGCAACCGCGTCATAGTGATAACACAAATAAATAATTAAAAATAAAATTCAAAGGATTACGAAAACAAATGGAAAGACTTTGTGCTCAGAAATCAATGACAGTGATGTGAATGTTTTGCTTGCATCCTTGTCATTCGTCAATTTTATTGTATATGTTGCATCGCTTCATGGAGGGGTCGAATTCAAGAGAAGTACCGTGTTCTGGAAAGCAGTAGAGGATTTAGTGTTTTAGTTAAGCTTTTGAATTGATAATAAGGTTATCTTGTAAATTGTGTCTCATTGTTCCTAAAAACAACATGAGAAAATAAGAAAACAGTAAAACTTCCATTTAGGGACAGTTTTTAAAAATTATTTTTTAGACCCTTTGTTCAAATTGTTTAGGTAACAAAATAACTATGTCACACAAATATCTTAGATATTGTGGAGAGTTCGGATCACGACGGCGCCGGGGGCGTCTGACCAGGGATTACGGCCGTCTGACCAGGTTCAGCCGACGCCATCTGACCAGGGATCACAATCGACGGATCAAGCGCCGGGGGCGGTACCGGCCATCTGACCAGGGCATTTCCCTGGGACGACTAGTTGGTTGGTAACCTGGCGCCGATTGAGGAAAAGGGGCGGCGCGAGTACATACCTGAAAAGAGAACTCTGAACCAAAGACTTATAAATAGGGACCTCTGGACAGGACGAAGGGGGACGCGGCCGGACAGAGAAGCAGATAGCAGGGAGAACTCGGACGGTATGAGAAGAGGGCAGTCATATTTGTGAGATGATAGAAGGTATAAGCGAAGTGTCAGCCTAATAAATAACAAGATTATAATCATCAATTAATTTAGCCTGAGTTGTTTCCTTAGTGAATACCAGATATAGATGAAGGTTAGCAGAGAGCAAGCAAGGTTTCCTTACAATATATACCTTTATATGTTCATTTAGAAAAAGATCAATATTTTTTTCCCTTTATCTAACTTTTTCGCTATATTCTTATATTTAAGGAACAAAAAAGATATTTCACTAAGATAGGAATACAAAATAGTAACTCAATGCATTTTTGAGAACTCTTATTATTTTTTTTTAAAATCATTTTTTTAGGAAAATCGTGTTTTTTAAAAGTATTTTAGATTGATCATTTATTATGCAATCTTTGATCTAGTTCAAATAGTAATGTAAATTGACATAGTGAGCTTTTTGACATTGAATTTGATTGTTTTATATTGATCTTGTTCAAAGAGTGATGTAAACTGGCATAGTGTGTTTTGAGAAAGCGAATTTGATTGTTTTACTTTGGTCTAGTTCAAACAGTGATGTAAACTGACATAGTGAGTTTTGAGATTTCGAATTTGATTGTTTTACTTTGGTCTAGTTCAAATAGTGCTTTAAATTTACATATTGAGTTTTGTGAAATCAAATTTGATTGTTTTAATTTAATATATTTTGATACTTAAAATTTAATTTAATATTATTTAGTATGACTTTATCAACTGTTTGTGTTAAGGGATAACACTTGTATGAATGTATTACTTGCTTGGGAAATGGTCTTCAATCCAACTGGGAAGTAGCAATTATTTCTTGCACTGTGGCAAATACGGCCAAATATAACCAGACTTTATATTAATATTATACGATAGAAATAGTCATTGTCTGGAAGCTCAATTTTCAGCAACAATGAATTCAGATCGAACCAAGCGTCGAAGGGGACAAAATGAAATGCGTGGAAACGAAGTTAGGTTAAAACTGATCAAGTAACGCAACAAAAAAATCCAAAATGTCGAAAGGAAGCCCTCTTCAGCAAAGAAACAAAAGAGAAATACATGGTTACAATTTTAAAAAAAAAACAATTAGGTGAGAAGTAGTTTTCGAGAGGGCGGCAAATAAATTGTGACAGAAAGTAAAGGAATGAGAAATTAAAGCGGGAAAGAGGGAAAGAAAAGAGGAGAATTAATTCCTCTGTGATAAGTCGTGACGTAGAGGAGCGTTGTTTTATAGCGTTCTTTATGAGTTTAACTTTACTTTGCTTTACGCATTTCTTATTGTACTCACCTTATTGCAGTTTCTCTCCGTATTACCATTGAAGGGACATGAGTTTGAATACAAACATCCCATGTAAAGATAACCTAATTAGTCTTTACAATACAAACATCCAATGGAAAGTTAACCTCATTAGTCTTTACCACACAAGCATCTTATGTAAAGATATCCTCATTTGTCTTCACCCCATTCGACACAAAGATTTCTGAATAGTGTCGATGTTGGCAGATGATTTTCTAAAACATAATTACGCATTGAATTATTAAATAAACATGTTAAATCTGTAATATTACAATAACTTGTGTTTAAAAGCAAATATTTAATTAACACATAACCATTTATTTATAGGATGAATTGTTTAGATCAATTAATCTCCGAATGGTCAACAAGTGTCACATTTTAGAGTGGGTCTTTAAGATTTAGAAGAAGAGTAGGAAGAAGAGTTTTGGTTAAATAGTAAATCAAAAATGTTAACCAGAAAGTGTGCACATAATCTACTTTAAATAAAAGCAACCGCGTCATAGTGATAACACAAATAAATAATTAAAAATAAAATTCAAAGGATTACGAAAACAAATGGAAAAACTTTGTGCTCAGAAATCAATGACAGTGTTGTGAATGTTTTGCTTGCCTCCTTGTCATTCGTCAATTTTATTTTATATGTTGCATCGCTTCATGGAGGGGTCGAATTCAAGAGAAGTACCGTGTTCTGGAAAGCAGTAGAGGATTTAGTGTTTTAGTTAAGCTTTTGAATTGATAATAAGGTTATCTTGTAAATTGTGTCTCATTGTTTCCAAAAAACAACATGAGAAAATAAGAAAACAGTAAAACTTCCATTTAGGGACAGTTTTTAAAAATTATTTTTTAGACCCTTTGTTCAAATTGTTTAGGTAACAAAATAACTATGTCACACAAATATCTTAGATATTGTGGAGAGTTCGGATCACGACGGCGCCGGGGGCGTCTGACCAGGGATTACGGCCGTCTGACCAGGTTCAGCCGACGCCATCTGACCAGGGATCACAATCGACGGATCAAGCGCCGGGGGCGGTACCGGCCATCTGACCAGGGCATTTCCCTGGGACGACTAGTTGGTTGGTAACCTGGCGCCGATTGAGGAAAAGGGGCGGCGCGAGTACATACCTGAAAAGAGAACTCTGAACCAAAGACTTATAAATAGGGACCTCTGGACAGGACGAAGGGGGACGCGGCCGGACAGAGAAGCAGATAGCAGGGAGAACTCGGACGGTATGAGAAGAGGGCAGTCATATTTGTGAGATGATAGAAGGTATAAGCGAAGTGTCAGCCTAATAAATAACAAGATTATAATCATCAATTAATTTAGCCTGAGTTGTTTCCTTAGTGAATACCAGATATAGATGAAGGTTAGCAGAGAGCAAGCAAGGTTTCCTTACAATATATACCTTTATATGTTCATTTAGAAAAAGATCAATATTTTTTTCCCTTTATCTAACGTTTTCGCCATATTCTTATATTTAAGGAACAAAAAAGATATTTCACTAAGATAGGAATACAAAATAGTAACTCAATGCATTTTTGAGAACTCTTATTATTTTTTTTTAAAATCATTTTTTTTGGAAAATCGTGTTTTTTAAAAGTATTTTAGATTGATTATTTACTATGCAATCTTTGATCTAGTTCAAATAGTAATGTAAACTGACATAGTGAGCTTTTTGACATTGAATTTGATTGTTTTATATTGATCTTGTTCAAAGAGTGATGTAAACTGGCATAGTGTGTTTTGAGAAAGCGAATTTGATTGTTTTACTTTGGTCTAGTTCAAACAGTGATGTAAACTGACATAGTGAGTTTTGAGATTTCGAATTTGATTGTTTTACTTTGGTCTAGTTCAAATAGTGCTTTAAATTTACATATTGAGTTTTGTGAAATCAAATTTGATTGTTTTAATTTAATATATTTTGATACTTAAAATTTAATTTAATATTACCATGCACATTATATTGTGTTAATCTTGTCTGTCATGTTGTTTAGATATTGTTTAGTACTTCTATTGTGTATTGCCATTAAGTATATATTTTTTGCTTGAGACTTCAAGACAGACACGTCATGGACAATTTGTTATTAAGTTATTTTATAACTTTATTAAGTCTTAAAAATAGAGAAGTAATTTAGTTAAAAACTCTAAGCCTGAGCATGTGATTAAGCATACAAGTGGCTTCCATCAATATGTTTAATTTAGATATAGAGACATAATGCACTATTATGGAATTCCACGTTAATTGAAGTTATACAATGCCAGTAAAGTTAAAGATAAAAATATAATTACTACACTACTGTGGGGTAGCTAGGGTTGGTAACACCTGGTTCGTTAAACTAATGGCGTCAGACCTTCAGCTCCCCTGACTTTCCCACTGTCAATACAAGTGAACTCACGAGGTCAATCATAAATGTCAAACCAAGTCAACAAATAGTCTCTTTTATTTCACTTAAGTAAATAAAGGAAAATTACAAATTTAACATACGACCTTTTCATGGTTCACTAGTTATTAATCATAAATAAATCAAACATTTATAATTTATTAAATAATATATTAAACATGTCTGAAATAAAATATTTAATATGCTACACAAATACATGTGTATGAAATAGTACATTTAATACTTTAAACGTCGGAGTTGTTTGTTCTGTATGTTGCATTGCATCAGTTGTTTCTCATGACTGCTCATAATCAAATAGTAATTGCACAAAAAATATTTATAGCACAGTAACCTGCAATGGTCTGTTCCCTAAGGCATTTTCAGTCAGCAGCAAAATAAAATAAGGTTGTCTTTTTTTAAACAAAAAGCTCTTCTGCATTTTGTTGATGATGCGTCTTCAATGTCCATTCAATGAATGGGGAGACAGAGTATACATCCATGCAGGATCCGATGGTAGGCTGTTAATTTTGCCCACCCTCTTGCAAAGACTAAGGTAAAAAGAAGTCCTACTGAACACTGCAATGCCCCCTTCACATAGCACACAGAAGAATGTCTTGAGTGGTTAGTTAAACGCCTATTTAATGAATGTAAAGAGTTTGGACTCCACGTTCCCTGAAAGCTGCGCGGCTGCGCAGTAGCAGAGCTATCTCACAGACGCCGCTCAGCAGTTTTAACTATCCTCGCAGCACATTTTTAAAAAAAATAATTCTGAACAGTTACGCTGCACTTTGCAGCCGGAATTATACAGTTTTTTATAACATACATATCTATGTTTATAATTTGATTCAGATTTAAATTTGTGTCTTCTACTTTTTACGTAAAACTATAGATTTACATACTACCCGATACAAACCGGATCAAATTAGCCATATTCAAACCACCCCTGCTATTCATGTAAATTTCGTGGAGCATACTTCACAATGTATGTGTATAAGAAATTAAGTACAACAAGACACATTATGTATTAGGAGGCAGGGTCCCAGACACTGAGGTGCTCACACTGGCAGGTCTCCCCAGCATCTTTACCATTTTAATCCATTCCCAGCTTCTTTGGACGAAACATGTTGTGAGAAAGTCAGACGACCGTCTGCCCTTGAGGATTTTGTATGTTGAGCTCAAACAAGAAAAGCGGTCTGCTGGCAGGCAGGAAAAAAAACTTTTAAAGACAACCTTAACACCTCACTGAGAGCGTTTGACATAAACCCAGACCCGTTGGACGAAAAGCAAAGGATCAACATCATGGCGTCCTACATTCCACAGGAGCTCCACGTAACATAAAGTTAACATAACAGTGGCTATAGAACGCAAGAGACATGTCTGAAATGTCCGATGTGACTCTGCTCCCGGAGATGCCCCATCCTTCACCTACCCCTACTGCACAAGAACATTTTGCAGCAATTCGGACTGATTAGCCATCGTCCAACCAACAGTCAGAAATAGAACACATCAGATGATTGAAGTTGTCTCGGTTGACTGCTGACTGACAGAAAAACAACAACGACGGAAATAAATCTAATTTCTCTAGTTTATCATGAATGTTGTAGCTAATTATTTAAAATATTTTTTTTTTTAATGTTAAGTCAAACCGTTAGTTAAATGAAGTGTCAACGTCATGGATTGCCTAGAAAAAGTGTAGATCAAATTTTAAAACAGAATGGATCAATAAATATGTGCATGCCGCACCATCAGATTCGTCGTCAGAGTGGACTGTCAAGCTAAAACTATTTTTAAATATCGTGAAATTGATGAAGATGTGTTTCTTTGAAATGTGATTCAAAGCTAATGCGAGTGGTTATTTCTTTTACAAGGAAATGTTGGGAGAGTTTGAAGTTGGATCATTTTAGATGACATGTCAAGCAGAAAATACACACATGTGCTGTACATAGACTTGGCTCTATACACTTGGGAGGTGTATTGCCAATGCTATTATCAAGTGTTGCTGATCGAGGAATGAGACATGAAGTAGAACAACGTAAAAATGCTAAAGAAGATGACGTTAAAATTTTGATTGACAGTGCCCTTTAGCTATCAACATGAACACGTCTATGAATGCGGTTCCATGCAATTCTAACTCTATGTCTAAGTATGCCTCACTCCCTAAAAGCTGGCGCAGTAAGAATTACGCTTTTGAGTTTGTGGATTCTATCGATTCTGTAGTAAAGGAGGCTATAATTAATGAGCTTCGCAATAAAAGTTCCACCCACTAACAGTATAATAGAGCACTGATATATCACTTACAAAAATGTTTATCTGATACGAAAAGTTTCGGGACTTATTCCGATAATGTTTACAAGACAGTATTTGTTGGAATTTTGTAAATCTGTGGAATGAGCAATAACCTAGTTTTTTTTCAAAAGAATTCATTGGACATGCAGAAAATAGTTATTTTAATCAGTCGGTTATGCTAGACCGTCGGTTATGCTAGGCAAGAACAATGGAGTTGCAGCAAATCTTTGCCGATGTATTTAACATGTACTGGAACAACAATGCGTGGCACATTGTGGGGATTTAAGTGTCAATATGATTGCAAACGTACACGTGTAATGGCTGACATTGAAACATTTCTTAGGACAATGTACACATTGTTCAGTAGGTCAACATTACGGTAAGCTCAGTTTACCGAAATAGCGAGGGTGTTGGAATGTTATTTCCGAAGCCTTTAAACTATTGAATGATATCAGATGGCTTTCGCGGCAATTTGCTGAAAATACTGTATGGAGCAGGCGGCATGTACAACGATTCAGTTGATAAGTACTGTTTAAAAAAAAACTAGGGGATCAGCAGTTTAAAACTGCACTGATTGTCTTTAATAAAGTTGTTAGTGAACTTGCTGAATTATGCAAGCTGCTACAAAGAAAAAATCTTACAACCATCGAGGCATTCCAGTTTGTTAAACCAAGCAAGAATCACATTGCTCCTTGACTGGTGCACTGGTCAAAAGGGGTTGCTGAATCGCTTGCAAATGAAATGGATATAAACACGAGTTTCATTCTAAAATTCGCTGGATTGTAATTTCTGCACCTTAACTCCCGTTTCTCTGAAAGTGAGTTGATGAAATGACAAATATTTCAGATATCAGCGTTAATCGACATTTCAGATTTTAATTTTGGCCAAGAAGAACTTGCAGCACTGGTTTCTAGATATGCTGCATTCCTGGAAAACTTTGATGACATTCTGCGAAATTATAAGGGTCATAATTGTATCTTGAGGTTTGTTCTCATAGAAAAAATGAAATGTGGGTGAATGCCGACTTTAGACGAGATGTTTCGATCAGTAATTAATGAGAAGCTATTCGGTGACATTTCCATTCTGTTTGTTTTTGTGCTAACTTTTTTTTACATTAATCGCTGATTGTTAACGTGGATTGAGCCTAATGAATTATAAAAAAAAAATTAAATCTAGAAATGGGCTGGAAGAGTTACATTTAGACATGATTAGGAGGATTAATCGTATCAGAATGATGGACATCAGATCAACATTGGCGATTTGTATGAAAAATGGATGTCGTTAAAAGACAGCCACCAAAGAAACCCCAGAAATGAGTCTGTCAAATGACTAGTGTGTGTGTTGGACTGTATTTGCTTGATCCAACGATGGGAGAAACAATTGAAATAAATACAACTTTGACTTTCAAATTGTGACATTTTTATTATAATTATTTAATTATAGTTCCTTTATTTATTTATATCATGTTTTTGCACTTAACTTTAACGTATGTATTTTCCGTGTGTGTGTATGTTTGTGGACTATAAAATGTTACACACAAAAATTGATGTTGTAAAACTTTTCACACAAACCAGCAAACCTTAAAGGAAACATTGTTGGACTGTCATTAATCTACATAAAAAGTGTCATGGAGCAAAAAGCACCACCCTTACGTATCATATCAATTAAAGGCCATAGTAAGTCGGTTGTTAAGCATTTCACATTCCTTGGTTCAACTGTCTCTAGTTTGCACCCTCTTGACGAAGACGTCAACATTAAGATCTTAAAAGCAAAGACAATTATCGCTAAAATTAAATAAGCAGGTGTTGAATATTCTTAAATTAAGTGTCTATCAGGTATGTGATTTTAACCACCACTCTGGCTGTGAAGTTAGAACCTCTTATGCAAGTCAAGAGAGGAAGCTAAACAAGTACATCAAAGATGTATGCGTCGCTTTTTACTCCTCCGAGATGCTAGGACTAGGTACGTAACACAGTGGTCGTGGAACGTGCACACATTTGTTGAATATTTTCGCTAGTTAGGAAATTTAAGGAGAATAGTGGAAGGCCATTATCACAAGGATCTGCAGCATTGAGAGATGACAAGACTTATTGGGCGGCGGCGATTTAAGGACGTTTGCTAAAGGAACATGAGGGAAGTCAACATAAAAGTCACCAAATGTGAGACCATCACTGAGCAACGTTCCAAATGGCAAACAGAAGTGTATGATAAAGTAAAATATGCAAGGGATATACGAAACTAAGTCCTTGCAACCAAAAGAACAATACGGAAGGATAAATCTATCCAGGATTAAAGGTTACTATGTAAGAAATGCAGCCGAGACTGCCATTCCGAGATCGACCTAGTAAGTTATTTGAGGCAGTGTTTCTTTCTACCACATCTTCGATATTGCACTGCCCCTTCCCGGGGAAAGTCACGTAAAAAGAAATCTGACATATATTTTGTATAAACAATAGTAACTGGTGCATTTACGTGATTAAAATTAGTGAAATCAATAGAAATCTCAAGGCTAAATAAATGTGTACGAATTGGGTTATACATATCATAATAGTCGCTAGATCATTAATTCCTGTTATTCTCATTTATCGCTGTTTGTATTGAAATATGTTTGCAACTTTATAATTTATAACACTTTTATGACACTGTATTAAAATACTTTTACAGTTCTAGACAGTGCTTCAATTATAATACTAGTTAGTCAAGTATCAAACATAAGCAACATGTTTTCAAATTACAGTTTATCGTAAAATAACGTCTTTTAAGACAAGGAGATGTTAATATTAAATCGTTTGATCGTATCATACTTTTATATCTAAGGTAGACATTTAAAAAAAGCTTACAGTTATTATTAACTTCCCAAATGCTTATATTTGTTAATAGCATATAACAAACAAATTACATACATTTTTGATATTTAAGTTGAAAAATAAAAAACAAAAAAATTGTTAACTAGAATTTCTTTGGCACGAGTTTTAGAAAAAGTTCGTATTCCTTATTAGTTAATTTAAAATACATTCTGTAGATTGAGCTCAATATTTACTAAAGTATAGCAAAATTGACAGAAAAAAAATTATGGTAGTTTAAAATTCCAAAAAAAAAAGCCCAATCTACTAAAATATAGGGACATGTATATTATTTTAGCAAAGTATTACCTTTAGATAAAATAACATATTATTTAACATGTAATGTCTTTTCATTATGTCTTTTAATAGTTATGAAAATCATGCTCCATATATTAAAATGACAAGTCTTTGCAACCCATAAAATTTATAGACCTTTCGTATTTACTGGGGGTTTTTTTTGTTGTTCTTTTCTTTCTTTTGACCCTGGTAAATTTAACTATAATTAGAAAAGGTATTTATTTTAAGCCAACTGTTGTTTTTTTGTGTTTTTTTCATTTACGTTGAGCATGTGACATCATACTTGCAGTGCTTTTGTGTGTGAAAAATTCATTTATTAATTAAGAAACTATCCACAAAAATAATGTAATTAAAATAATATAATACTTTTTTGCCCACTGGCATTTCCCCATCCCCCTTTTAAGAAAATCTAAAATGTCCCCCACCCCACCACAAGGGCAAGATGTCGGAGGGAACTCTGTACTTAAGTTCTCTATTGTTTTTTCGAGGCCTGAAAGATGGTATATTAATGACATATTTTAAATTGCAACACAATGAGAAATTAAAATGCATTTGTATTATTTCGTTTGTTGTAAGGAACGAATTCAAGTGGAATTCATATAAAATAAGAATTTTGGAATCCAATTGGAACGTAGAAATGACGATGACACAAGGAACATTGGTCAAGCATAATTAATGTTTCATAAATTTATTTAAAAAATATAAGTGTTTAGTTTTTATTTTTGAAAAAAAACACGATAAAAATAATTTTAAATAATTTTTCGAAACAATATTTAAGTTAATGATTTAATAGACTGTACAATTGTTTTGCATATCAAAAACAAAATATTAAAAAAAAAAAATACTCAAAGCTATCGACAACAAATTTTCACAAAACGAAATCGATTGTTTCCCTTGAAAAAACATATATTTGCTTTAAACCTACGTTAAAAAATAAAAATATTATAAGAAGGTATGTGGCCGCTTTTTTTAAGAACCATGACAATACGACAAGAACTTTTCGGCTAAGAGCTTGTCTCAGCAAACAGAAAGATGAAAATTGGAAAAGAAATAGAGACAAGTTAATAACTTAAGTGATCCCCATTAATTCGGAAGTTGGATTTTCCAAAACCAAGATTACAGGAAGTGAAAGAATAAATAGAACTTTAATGTAAAATAAAATCATTTATAATTTTACAGTCATCTGAATTTTGGGTATTTTTAAATTTATTTGTATACGATTTGCATTATATTTTTGTAAACATCTGATGTCTTCTTTAAAAATGCCATTAACATTCGTTTCATAAAAATGATTTGTTTTTAAAATCCTTAAAACTTCATAGACCTTTTTACAAAATGTTCCTTTAAAAAAAAACTTGATAACTTTCTTATTGCAAGTTAAATGTTATTTTTTTATTTAATTTACTTTCAGGGTGAAAACAGACATTGTACAAAATAACAATTAAATAATAATTTTAATAAAATAATTGTACTATATTATTATTTTACGCTTTATTGAACTCATGATTGAAACACTAATGAGATCACGGCATGCGTTGCCATTGCAGACTTTGAAAAATAGTCTTTGTGTTTTAATTACATTTTTAAAGGTACTTTTTTTAACTAGGACATGTTTTTGTTGTTTTTTTTCGGTCTGTTGCGTAAAAAAATAATTAAGAAGGTTTTTCGAAGCATGAGCATGCATCAAACAACTGTGCACGTGAGAAACATGGGTTTTGAGAAGTTAGTCAACGCAATTGTAGCGATTGATCCATCCATTCAGAAAATTTGTTAGAAATTATATTTATATAGGTCACATTAAAAAGGCATTCGGCCCAAAACGCCAAATTGTTAAATGGTCGTACAATATTCAGAAACCAACTTATCATGTTCAAACACAAACTTAAATGTCGCTTGTATTTGATTGAATTCACTCCACCCATGCAATAACTCTCTTTGAAATTATATTATCAAATGTAATTAAGGGCTCCCGGTGTATTTCAAAATAGAAAACATAATTCAGAAATCACATTGGGCGGACGCTCGCTATTTTACCAAGTTTTATCGCAATCGGATGAATGTTATGGGAACGCATACGGAAAGTCTTAGATCATGAAAATAAAAAAAAAAAATATTTGAGGGCCGTGGGTCAAAAACGGAATATTGTCTAATGTGTGTAATTATTTAGAAAAATTATCGTGTTTGTGTACATCAACTCACAAAAGTTTTTTTCGCAATCGGGTGAATGTTATAGGAGTACATCCGTGACATACATACATACATTGATTTTATTTAAGTATAGATATAGTTTACAGAAAAAAATATAGCTTTTGAGATAATATTTTTGGAGGCATTCTATCCGTCTGTTCTTCCATCTATCTGTCTTTATTTCTATCTATTTATCTATCTATCTATCTATCTTTTTATCTATCTATCTATCTATCTATTTATTTATTGTCTATCTATCATCTATCTATCTATCTATCTATCTATCTATCTATCTATCTATCTATCTATCTATCTATCTATCTATCTATCTATCTATCTATCTATCTATCTATCTATCTATCTATCTATCTATCTATCTATCT
>CAXITT010001219.1:88529-110050 GCA_964033795.1 Lymnaea stagnalis | reverse complement strand
ACACCCAGGTCTCACACAGTATGAGAAAACTCAATCTGCATACCTGAGAGAGTAAGTGATGATGTGTGTTTTACAGATTTTTGTTTCTGAGCAGTGACAATGGGGATCAGCTCAGTTTTTGCATCATTCAATTTGAGCTTGTTTATGGTCATCAAATGCTTAACTGACTCCAATGGTGACTAACTTTCTTGAATGGAATTCTTTTCAACAACCTTGATGACGTCAATCACTTCAATGCAACGGTTAAATATATCTTTGGTTAGTAAACTGTTCTTTCAGAATTGTCACAACGCTGGTAAATAAACTGTTCATATCAGACAACTCTGGTCAATAAACTGTGCATATCAGACAACTCTGGTCAATAAACAGTTCATATGATACAACGCTGTTCAATAAACAGATCATATTAGAATTAAACAATTATAAAAATAGTTTGACTTCGATAAAGCTTTAATATAGATTAATTAGACACCAACAATTTTTGTCAGTATAACAGTTAAGGTATGCTTTAATAATAATTTTATAGAATACCAAAATATACGTTTTGGCACAGCCTTCATCAGTACAACAAAAAGACAAATAAGTATAAATTAAATTTACATAATATATTAATCCTACCTAAAATAGGGGGAGAAAAAATATAAGTGGGCGAAAAAAACAGTCAGAAGCAAAGGGGGCCCTCAATTCACTTTCCCCTAATATTAGCTATATTAATATAATTTCCGTATGCTTTCCTATACCATTCATGAAAAGACGATACAACTTTGTAGGTAGGGATTCAATGCAAATGTTATTATACTCCCCATTGCAGTGGCTCACAAACTGTGACTCACGACACCCATGGTGGTCACCAAAGACCTCTGGGTAAACACAAATCCCGATGATGATGGTCCCAGAAACCGATTGATTTGGTCCAGCGGAAAAATCAGACATGTCACACATTTTCATTTGTTTTGTTATCCCCCTTAAAGCATTCCCCCCATTGTAAAGCTTGAACTTATAGTGAAAATGACAGCACAAATCAGCTCATGAATGGGTCATCGCGGTCTATAAATAGTGCACTTTGGAAGAATCACACAAGTCCATTAAGCAAGAGGAAGAAAAAAAATCAAAGTGAGCTCCCTTAGTATCACGTAATGCGTTTAAACAATGGCAAGTAAGGAAATAGGGGCTTGAATAGAAAATTAAAAGGACAAAATAAATATCGGTTTAGGAGTCTTTCTAGTGGGGTACATGGGGTAAAGAAAGCTACTGTTCAAGTTTTATGTGATTAGAATCAATGTAATGATAGGAAAGTTTAGGATTAAGTTTAATCTGTTTCAGTGGCCTTCTCCCCCTGCATTCAATTACTATGGTGCATGTATGAGTGTGTGCTCAGCATGCTGTCTTATTTCTATGATGTTACGTCGCTGTTACAAATAGCCTCTGATGAATGATGATTTCCCGATAAAAGCAAAACAATTATACACAAAAGTCAGCGCCTGTCTTGCTTCATCTCATTTGTTTAAAATCTGACCACTGACTGCAGTGATGAGAGGATGATTACAATATATCAACATAAACATTGTCAATCATTTTGTGAAATTGCATTTTGTCCCACCTGATGAAGAGCTGTTAAAACACTATGGATATTTCAATGTTTTCATTTTTTATTGATAATGCCGGCCCTTATATTTTTATATTATTAAAGTAAGTCGTTACAGTAAACTGATTGATGACTGATAGAATACAAATAAAATAGCCTATTCCATAAATTTTAGTTCTATTTTAGGTTCATAATAATAATAATGAGTCATATTACTCATTTGCTACTTATAATTTATAATAAGCTGAATAATAAGGACTTAATGAAAGTGTAAACTTGATATAATTTATTACATTAACGTTGAGTTATTACACTACAAGTACAAGATCCCTGAGGCTTGTACACGACTTTAATTATATTTTTTTTTACATTTTTTTTTATTTTTTTAAATTTTTGCCACAATTTGTCTTATTATTAAGAGAGGTCACTTAAGTTTAATAATTGATTAATAAGAGATGTTATTGGCATTTAAAAGCCATACAATATAGTTTTATTAACAAATTTAAATTTTCAATGGGAAATTCAGATAAGTCACAGTTTTGCGTCAGCCTGAAAATAAACTGAAAAATGTAGAATATAGTCACAAATTACCTAGTGCCTGATAAATGTTATCTTTAAATACAGGTAAATTATATCATTTTCTTTTTACTTGGATACTTTCAAATTTAAAATTCCATTTTCTCAATATTTTCAAAATGTGAAAAGTCCGGCTTTTCCACTGAGATCTTTAATATATGATCTTTTTATAGCTATAGTTATTTATTACTTTCATTAGCAAACCATCACATGACAATGAATCGCCTAGAGAAGAACATAAAGAAAAGAAACTCCAGTGAGGATTATTTACAATATGGTTTGACCTCAATAATTACAACTGGGATTGAGCAACCCAATGTGTTATTTGTTTTGAAGTGTTGTCAGCCGAATTTATGAAGCCGAACAAAATAAAATGCCATTTTGATATAAGGCATCCGATCTTTGTCGGCAAGGATACCAACTATTTCAGAAGTAAAGCTGATAGACTCCAGAAAGCCAGACGTGACCCTGGTGCGAAGTATGTGATGATCTGGAGCTGGACTTGTGATATCGCATTCCTGGCTCAGTCCGCTCACCTCCAGAGCTTGCAATTTGCGGTCAACCCATCCCACCGAGAAACCTTGAGGAAATTAATACCGTCAACCCCCCTCATTTCTGCCCTGGTTACAACAAAGAAGAGTAGCGCCCCTTCGCTGTTATTGCATTTCTAAACCAGATTGCTCACGCAAAAGCGTGAATTTGGATTTTCACTTCACCCCAAAAAACCTTGAGGGTAGGAGGTCAAACCGCAACATCGAAAGTGATTGTCATTGGATGGAAAAACATAGAACATTTGAATCACCCAATTGAATCATAACCTAATCGCCACCCAACTCGAATAAATAGTCTGAACAAGCAACATTCTGTCTTTTATGATCATGTCCACTTGACCGTGAACGCCTGAAGGAAGGGACTTAGAACTTCTCTAGCGTGATTCATAACTGCAACCTAGGACTTTGCAAGTACACGTTTTTTAGGATCTGATCACTCAGTTGTGAACGCTTGAAGTAACTGGACTTAGTACTTCACAAGCGAGATACTTAACTGCGACTGCTACCTAGAGTACTAGTAAGTACGCAACCATGATTTTGGTATCATGTTACTGACCATGTATTTATATTATTCGTTCGTATTTGATCTTATACTTATGATATCTATATTCATCTATATTGTTATTTTGAATTCTATTATTGCTTTTGCCACGTGCTACAACCCGCCGCCATTCCATCATGGGAATGGCAGGTGTTGCTCTAAAGTGCATATGTCTCTTTTAAAGAGAAGACAATGTGGATATCATGTACCTATAATTTTAATGATTGTTAATGCTACCATGTCCCATACTATGTTAATTGAATTGTTTGCTTAGTCCAACATTGTCGCGAAGCAAGATCTGCTTACGCCGACAATGATCTGACTTATAATCCCATCCACCATTCGGATGTATATGCACGAGCTATGTCACCTTCCATACATTGATCTGAATTCGTTGCTAGTGGAACGGGACTTATCAGCTTATGGCTATTCGCTTGGATACTTATCCAATTTTGTATCTTTTTGCCTTTAGCCTGGTTTCCATTATTGGACCGACTTACCTTGAGCTGGCGCTAGGGGATTGATCTACATTCTACACCAAACTACCTGCCAGCTACCAAAAGGACTTCGAGTTCCAGGGACTCTCGCTAACACGATTCATCGCGGGAGAGTCATTTCGCCATCGCAGACATTCCACGGAATCTACGACCGGGAACTCCGACTTCGCTACGCCTAGAACAGCTGCAAAGGCCGGAACAGGGACACGCTTCTAGAACTGAAGGAACTCCCTTACTGTGATTCACCGATATCATCACTAGGACTATAAAGGATAAGTCCACCAAGAGTGAACATAGAACTTGAGCAAAATTTAGCACTTTTATGATGATACCGCTTGTATGTTAGGGACACTTGCTTTGCAATAATATACATTTCTAATTGGGATAAAATCCGTTTGATGACTATATGTTAAGCACCAGGAGTGTGTAAGGGAGGATTTTGTAAATAATGTTATTCATTAAATACTCATAGTTGTTTATCCTTTACCCGAGACTTCGTTTCGGTCTATACTGTATGTAAATAGATAGGTGTTATGTCTGTGTGGTAGTTTGGCTCAAATAACGTACCCCTAGACAGAGAGCCGAGAGGAGATCTCATACGAGAGATACTCCTCACTAATATATTAAAATGGTCTATACTGTATGTAAATAGATAGGTGTTATGTCTGTGTGGTAGTTTGGCTCAAATAACGTACCCCTAGACAGAGAGCCGAGAGGAGATCTCATACGAGAGATACTCCTCACTAATATATTAAAAGTCAAATCACCACAAAGTACCACAAATAAAACTTAGCAGCCGTTGAAGCTTCATATTTGGTTGCAATCAGAATCGCCAGATCTATGAAACCTCACACCATTGTTGAAGGTTTACTGTTGCCAGCAACCAAAGACATTGGTCGCGTTATGATCGGAGACGATTTAGTTACGAAATTGAGTGTAATTTCCTTATCTAACGACACTGTCCGCGGAAGAATAGATATGTCTGTTGATATTCATGATCAGGTAATCCAGGAAATTAAATCTGCTCCACTTCCACTATTTAGTAGCCAGCTTGATGAATCTACAGACGTTGCAAACTGTTCAGTTACTAGTTTACGTGAGGTATATTAATGATGTCAGCTTTAAACAAGAATTTATTTTTTGCAAACTTCTGCTAACAACTACTCCACGTGATGTATTTTACACAATTAGTTTATTTCTAAAAGATCATAATANTGGCTCAAATAACGTACCCCTAGACAGAGAGCCGAGAGGAGATCTCATACGAGAGATACTCCTCACTAATATATTAAAAGTCAAATCACCACAAAGTACCACAAAATAAAACTTAGCAGCCGTTGAAGCTTCATATTTGGTTGCAATCAGAATCGCCAGATCTATGAAACCTCACACCATTGTTGAAGGTTTACTGTTGCCAGCAACCAAAGACATTGGTCGCGTTATGATCGGAGACGATTTAGTTACGAAATTGAGTGTAATTTCCTTATCTAACGACACTGTCCGCGGAAGAATAGATATGTCTGTTGATATTCATGATCAGGTAATCCAGGAAATTAAATCTGCTCCACTTCCACTATTTAGTAGCCAGCTTGATGAATCTACAGACGTTGCAAACTGTTCAGTTACTAGTTTACGTGAGGTATATTAATGATGTCAGCTTTAAACAAGAATTTATTTTTTGCAAACTTCTGCTAACAA
Organism: Lymnaea stagnalis; assembly: GCA_964033795.1. Taxonomy (NCBI): domain Eukaryota; kingdom Metazoa; phylum Mollusca; class Gastropoda; family Lymnaeidae; genus Lymnaea; species Lymnaea stagnalis. Next base: position 104,602 of record CAXITT010001219.1, on the reverse strand, counting down.
CTACTCCACGTGATGTATTTTACACAATTAGTTTATTTCTAAAAGATCATAATATCTCTTGGGGACAGGATTGTGGTGTTTGCACATATGGTGCTTCATCAATGCTAGGATGTCAATATTAATTTTAAAATTTGGTACTAAATGAGTCACCAAAAGTCAACGGAATGCATTGATGGTTTTCATCGGCAAATATTTGCTACGAAGACGTTGCCACAAGAGTTACAAGAAGTAAAAAAAAGCGTCATTAGTTCTGTCAACTTTGTAAAGGCGAGCACTTTAAGCAGTCGACAGTTTTCGCAACTGTGCAACGAGTTGGATGCGTCAAACAATGCTCTGCTATTTCCCACTGAAGTGAGATGGTTATAGAGAGAAAATGTTTTAAAACGTGTTTTTGAATTTCGTGATGAACTCAACAAGTTTTTTTTAATCAGAAAGCAAGACCGCATTTCGAAGCCCTTTTTACAGATAAAAGTGAACTGCACAACATAAATTACTTGGTTGACATCTTAGCAATATTATGAGTTGAAATTATCACTGCAAGGACCAAATGCAACGTGCCTCAATTTATCTGAAATGATGCTATCATTCCAAATGAAACCTCATCTTGAGAAAAAAAAACGATTGAATGAAGATAAAATTTACATGTTGACTATCTAATCTTCTTTCTTTGAGGAACATAACATCGAACCAGAAAAAAACAACTTAGGATGATCAATTCTGTGAAAGAACACTTGCACATGCTTGCAGACGAAATTTAGTCGTACTTTCCAAATCTACCTAATGCCCCATTTACACTTTTCAGAAGTCCATTCACAGTCATAGTTAAAGATGTTTCTGAGTCAGCACAAGAGTTCATTGAACAGCGATACAGCGGGAACTGATTTCTATACAATGCCAGTTATAAAATTCTTGATCAAGTGTGTGCAGTCATACCCTTTTCTGTCTGAGACTGTGTTGCGCTTTCCTCTTCCTTTCCAACATATCTTTGTGAAACATGGTTTTTCAAGCTTGTTGGTAATCAAGTCTAAAGATAGAAATAGACTTGTTGTGGAAGACGATCTTCGTTGTGCTTTGCAAAGACTGTCCTGAGCATTTATGATCTGGTAAGAAAGAAACAATCTAGACCCTTGCAATGACGTTGGCTTTAAACAAATACTTTCGCAAAATGTAAAAAATTTTTTTACTGTTGTTATATTAAGTCTGTTACTCATGCTACACCATGCTTCAAGACAAAAGTTCACTTATTTTTAATCAGAAATCAATATTTCACAATATATTGTTTTTTTTGTTTAATAACTATGCTTTAATTATGTTTAATTTATAACAATGAAAATAAAACCTGCATATCAGATATTTACATTACGATTCATAAAAGAAGCGAAAATTACAGTTATGATGTAGCAAAGAAAATAATTTTATGGTTGGGGGTCGCCAAATCTTGAGGAACTGTATAAAGGGGTCGCAGCATTAAAAAGGTTGAGAACCACTGATCAACACCGTCCCTGGAGGAAAATTAAAGAAGAATCGAGACGAAAATGCATTGTCTTTGACACACGTTAGAACGCCTTGAGGAGTGAGTTGATCGTAGCGTGATGTAATAATTTAATCACATTCTATGGGAACCGTCACAATTGGGAGGCGTCATCGGTAGAAGTTAGGGGAGGAACGGGTGTCACCAAATGAAGTTACTTTACTGACCACCAACTGCAGTCCTCAATAGAATTCTTCTTCCCTGTGTGTTAAGTCTTGGACTCAGACTCAGCTTGTACCAGTTTTTTTTCCCACAGTAATCCACGGTGTTACACTAAGTTATATTTGGAAGAGTATGTCAAGTAGTTAGGTTGAGCTCAGCATACATCGCATTGTGTAGATGATTACTTTATATATTTAAGCAATATTGGGCATTTATTTAAGGCTTGTTGAAATAAATCATTGCAAAGGGATTGGCCGTGTTGACATTGAACGGATGCTAACACAGAGCGAAGGCGAGACGAATGAAAGGTCCAGGTCAAATCCTTGTCGATAGAAAAGACCCTAAATTTGAAGAGAAGCGACTTGTTCAAGACATCGCTATAAAGATGTGTAGCGTCTTTCTTAAAGCATAAGTTAGGATTGCCTCTATTGTGGCTTACTTGTGTTAAGCATATGTTAATTGAATCGTCTTATTTATGGGACAGCCATCTATATTTTATAACATATCTTTTAATGTATTTATTTCATGTTTCATAAGAAATTAATAAATATTTTTTTTTTTTATAAATACCCTTAACATTAGACAGTAAATTTTAAAGATATGTTATTTTTCGTTACTTTAAGTTAAATTGAGGATCCATTTTGTTTATTGCATTGTTGTCATGTTTCCTTGAGCCAATGAAACAAGGTGGTGTCAGAGAAATTGTATTGTTGTCATCTTTCATTGGGCACATTAAACAAGGTGGTGTCAGAGGTGGTGTAGAAATTTGAGAAAGTGTCACTGAACTTAAGGGAGCTCGTGACACCATAGACCACCTAACTATTTGAATCATTTAGCTTAGATTGTCAATCAATATATGAAGGGCGTGCCTAGTCATGCACTGTGTCTACAAGTTAAAAAGCCATGAGATTATTGTGATTTAGGTAGAAGGTTCATGACATAACATAGCATTATAATAATGTTATTTAAAGAGTTATATTTCTTGTTTTTCACTTCTGTAATCTGAGAATGGCTATTAGCCAAAATATATTATCATATTGTCATGATATTTAATTTGAACCATACACATAATCTTTTTAAAAAATGTTCTCTTCTTTTCATTTAAACAATGTTTAAACAAAATACATGTGTTTCAAGGGAAGCAATCTTATTCTTATACTACATGTTTTAAGCGATATCGTTAAGGATTTTGTAAGAGCATTTATTTTATTTTTGTGCCATGCAAATGTATTATTTTTTTTTTAGGTTCAATGGTTTTGCAATTTATTGTTAAAATTGTTAAAAAACATTCTTTATTAAACTTAAAAAAAATGTAATTACAAACTTTAACTTTCAAACTTTATAACACGTATAAATTTTATTAATTAAGCTTAACCAGTGTGCTACCGCAACGTTTAAGGTATGCAAGTGGACTACTATGACTTATATTAACCTGTAGTCCACTTGATTTCGATCCCTTCATCTAGGGATTCAATATAAATTAAAAGTCAGCATGTTTGCAATTGCTTTTCTTGTAAATTATGTTCGAAAACTGTATCATATCTAGATATATGTAAAAGTGAAAGTTTGTGGATTTGTTTGTGGGTTTGTTCTACAAAGGCTTTTACATGGATTGTTGGATCTTGGCCAAACTGGACACATATATCCATCATTATCCGGAAGGAACTCTTAAGGGGCTATGAACTTTTTATAACACTCTGTGTTGGGCCAGGGGCCCCGAATTTGTTTTTTTCCTTATATGATCTATATACAAAAATAACAACACTCCTACACGAGATGTGCTTTAATATCCATATTCAAATATCCAAATAACTGAACGCGTAATATCCATTTCTCTGGGCCTGGGCCCCAGTTCATTTTTTCTTATTTAGCCATATCAATTTCAATATGCTTAGACAACACTATATTTTCTATGGGAATTGATGGATATAGACCTTGCTTTGTAGCAATACACTTCAATGTCCATATTGAAATATCGGTGGATTTAAATTCAATCTATATTTTTCCAGAAAGCTCAATAATTTTAAAAAACAATACTTAAATTGAGACGATTTTATTTCCGAAAAGAAAATATTACGCACCAAATGGAATTGCGTTATGAAAACAAATTATATATGAAGAATGTTATTATCATTTATTCAAGTTGTAATGATTGAAAAAAAAATATAGTTCCATATCAGTGTCTCATCCATCTGAATGTGTATGAAATATTTTATAAGGGATTTTGTTATATAAAGGGTTAAATTGAATTAATCCCTGGAGAAAGATTTGCTTTAAAATAGTTAACTTTTTAATAACCACTAAAGTAATACAATTTTTTTTTATATATATCCTTAGCTTAATATGAATTTTTATAAATTTACCAACAAAACTGACTCGATCCACATCCAGCATTAATCCATAACTACAAGAGCAATCATATCCACCAATGGTGTTGTCATTATTTTATTCACCAATATCCAAGTTCAGTTTATGTCTATAAAATTTTTTTAAATGGATAAATAAAATATTACATAAAATGCATATTGTGTTTAGTCATTAGTAAACCATTGACTCAGATATATACCATGCTCCTAAGGGCAGAACCAATAATTATAACATTTTAATATATTTTGTACTAGTACATCATTGTACAGGTTTGACTTGGTAGACGGTGGAACATCTTTAAGTTAACATCAGCCTATTAGTCTGAAATAAATGAAGGGACTTCTTTCAAGTAATGTAAATGAATGAAATAGTAAAACGAGGTATGTGGAAGCTTGAAATAAGGTAACAGGACAAAAAACAAGGACGTTTCGGCATAAAGCCTTCCTCAGCCAACAAAAGAAATGAAAATATAACAAAGAATATATATTTCATCCATTTTCTTTTTGCTGTTTGTTGATGTATCCCTGGATTTTCTGGTCCATTATTATTGTGGACTTTATTTTTCACAGTGTCAATATTCTTATTCTCTCGCTTCCTGTTTTCCCACTTCCGGAGAGACGAATAAATACTGTTTGAGTTGTCTACTGTGTTCTTTTCTTTGTTATATTTTCATTTCTATTGTTGGCTGAGGAAGGCTTTATGCCGAAACGTCCTTGTTTTTTGTCCTGTTACCTTATTTCAAGCTTCCACATACCTCTTTTCACTATTTCATTTATTAGTCTGACCAGGCCAACAATGTTTATACTTACACAAGAAATCATAGGTTGTTGAAATTCTTGTCAATAAACAAATTAAACATTACATAACAATATTGTATCATTAAATTCGCCTATATGACACATTTGGTTATATGATGATATACTTATATAAGTAAACCGGTCTAACATGTAGATGTTCTGTTGAACTCCTTGTATCCAGAGTGACAAGAACAGGAGAAACAACCCACAAAGTTGTCACAAACTTGATCACAGTCATTAGTCAGGTAGCAGGAACATTCATTAATGTCTGTAATAAAAGTTGACAGACAATTGTATTGGTATTTTAACTAATATATAACAACACATATTATTGATATTTAAAATTATAATATGTAGATTTAGTATAATCCTAATTTTATTCCATAACTAAGCACAAAAGTATGTATCCTCTCAAATATGGAAAATTGATTTTTGTTATAAAAATTTTAACAAAAATTATCCTATTTCTAATAAATATTCATTTCTGAGACTTAATTTAATGTTAAGGGGTTTAGTTTAATGTGAAATTCAAATTTAAACCCACTTAATCTACAATTTTATACCTTTTATTATTTTCGAATTAATGGTACACATTTTAAATATAATTTCTGATCCTAGCCTCAACAATAATGTTCAGAAAAAAGTTAGACCAAATGAATTTCTTTAGTAAATCCTTTTTTAGATTATGGTGAACAAATAATTTGATCTCTTTAGCAGGCACTTGTCTTAAAAATAAGATTAATTTGACAAAATAATGTACGTTCACATTGTCCAATTACTTTACTTTATCCTTCTAAACATTGACAACTGGTACAGACAAAACTGTTGACATACTTTTCCCTTGCCTGACAGATAAGGAGACAAGTAGAACATTCATCTACATATCTGTCATACATTGTCCAATTACTTTACTTTATCCTTCTAAACATTGACAACTGGTACAGACAAAACTGTTGACATACTTTTCCCTTGCCTGACAGATAAGGAGACAAGTAGAACATTCATCTACATATCTGTCATATTGTGCGCCTATGGTTACAAAAAACATGAACATAATGTCACAAATGTTTTTTTAAAATTGTGTCAAGTTATTTGGATACATGACACAAAATAATTAAACTGTTAACCTTATAAATAAATCCTGGTTTACAGAGACATCCTCTCACAGGGTCACAGCAGTCAGCACCAGTACCACATTTTTACCTTAACCACAAGCTGCATAGATAAAGAAATCATAGAAGAACTCAACAGCATACAGTAATATGATGGTTATTAGAAAAGTATCAACAATAAATACAGTATCAGACCTGAACAAAATGTTGGCCATAATAGTGTCATGTAGTGTATGCTCTTATTGTTTAATTTATCTAAAATGTTTATTGACAAAATGTCCTGAATATATTCATATCTCACACAAATTGTTTCTAAAAAGTTATTTTAAAAAAAAAAAATTGTGTCTGTTATTTATACAAATTCAAATAATTACCCATATTTAAATGACTAAAGAGTTAAGTATAGCTATTAATTTTTTTAGATCTCTTTTTGTTTCAATGGAAATATTTTACATTTTGATCTAAACTATATTTTGTTGAAACTAAATAATTTATTTATTATTCAATTACAGTTTAAAGATTTTAAAATGTATAAGAACAACTCAATGGAAATTTTAGAAATGTATGTAATATCTCAAAATCTTCTTACCAACACCAGAGCGGCCATTGTTATTTAGGAAATAGACCAAAAAGACAAGATCAATAACAACCTAAAGTGTTAACACATTTGCCTTTCTGGTAACACAGTTTCAAGTGATAAAAGGTATATTCACTGATATCTGTTAAAATAGATGGATGAATTGATGTCGTTTTGGCAACTCAAGTTATTTCATTTTTTTAAACATTTAAATATCTATTAAAAACAAAAAAAAACATTTTATTTTATAAATAAATCTTAACAATTTAAATTGTTTTAGTTTGTTTCACAAAGCAAATAAAAAAAAATAAAAATAAAAATAATAAATCAATATAGAAAAACCTGGCACGGTCATGTCAATGTTTTTTTTAACATCAATTATCAAATCCTCAGCTCATTCCTCAGATTGGCATGTTACAGTTCCTTGGAGACTCTATCAACTTCTACACAAACAATATGTAGTGTTAGTAACCTGGGCTAAAGAACAGATATAATAACACTTGAGGTCACACAAAATGTCCCATAAAATTCAGTTTTTTTTTAAAAATGAAAAAGTCTCTCATATACCTATGTGTTCAATACGCTATAAACATTTGAAAAAAAATTGTCCTTTTTATGAACTTTACAAAAATCTAGTATAATTCAGCCTTATATTAATTAAAGGGATTACAGAAATAAATGTTTTCTTTCCAGAGCTTTTCATTCATAAGAATGACATTTCCTGTGGTCAGTGGTTAAGGAAGGAGGGTGGCAGGCAAAATAGGTGTTGCACTCCAGGGAGTACTTTTTCTCTAATATGGAGGGGTGGCATTTTCAGCAAAATGAAAATTATTTTTTGGTATTCATCTTCTGGATAACGGTTGTAAAAATCTTTGCCGGGGCTGTTGGCACTAATCCAAGCTACCTCACTGACTGTGGTAGAGTTTGATATTAATTCAATGAACTCTTATCAGTTTATTTCTGAATTCGTAATTTTAAAGCAAGGTGTCCAGTCAGTCCCCAGATTGCACCAATAGTTACACTTGCAGTTGAAGTTTCCTGTCAGTCCACAGTGTGTACTAATAGTTACACTTGCAGTTGAAGTTTCCTGTCAGTCCCCAGAGTGTACCAATAGTTACACTTGCAGTTGATGTTTTCTGTCATTCCCCAAGATTGTACCAATAGTTACACTTGCAGTTGAAATTTCGTGTCAGTCTCCAAGAGTGTACCAATAGTTACACTTGCAGTTGAAGTTTCTTGTCAGTCCCCAGAATACACCAATAGTTACACTTGCATTTAAAGTTTTCTGTCATTCCCCAGATTGTACCATTAGTTACACTTGCAGTTGAAGTTTCCTGTCCGACCCTTAGATTATATCAATAGTTACACTTGCAATTGAAGATTCCTGTCAGTCCCCCAGTGTGCACCAATAGTTACATTTGCAGTTGAAGTTTTCTGTCAGTCCCCAGAGTGTAACAATAATTACACTTGCAGTTGAAGTTTCCTGTCCGTTCCTTGGATTGTATCAATAGTTACACTTGCAATTGAAGTTTCCTGTCAGTCCCCCAGAGTGTAACAATAGTTACACTTGCAGTTGAAGTTTCCAGTCAGTCCACAAAGTGTACCAATAGTTACACTTGCAGATGAAATTTCCTGTCAGTCCTCAGAGTGTACCAATAGTTACACTTGCAGTTGAAGTTTCCTGTCAGTTCCCAAGATTGTACCAATAGTTACACTTGCAATTGAAGTTTCCTGTCAGTCCCCAGAGTGTACAAATAGTTACACTTGCAGTTAAAAATTCCAGTCAGTCCCACAGAGTGTACCAATAGTTAAACTTGCAGTTGAAGTTTCCTGTCATTCCCCCAGAGTGCACAAATAGTTACACTTGAAGTTGAAGTTTCTTTTCAGTCCCCAGAATGCACAAATAATTACACTTGCCGTTGAAATTTCCTGTCAGTTCCCCAGATTGTACCAATAGTTACACTTGCAATTGAAGTTTCCTGTCAGTCGCCCAGAGTGTACCAATAGTTACACTTGCAGTTGAAGTTTCCAGTCTGTCCCCAGAGTGTACCAATAGTTACACTTGCAGTTGAAGTTTTCATTCAGTCCACCAAAGTGTACCAATAGTTACACTTGCAGTTGAATTTTCCTGTCAGTCCCCCAGAGTGCACCAATAGTTACACTTGAAGTTGAAGTTACTTTTCAGTCCCCAGAATGCATTAATAATTACACTTGCAGTTTACGTTTTCTGTCAGTTCCCCAGATTGTACAAATAGTTACACTTGCAATTGAAGTTTCCTGTCAGTCGCCCAGAGTGTACCAATAGTTACACTTGCAATTAAAGTTTCCTGTCAGTCACCCAAAGTGTACCGATAGTTACACTTGCAGTTGAGGTTTCCAGTCAGTCCCGCAGAGTGTACCAATAGTTACACTTGCAGTTGAAGATTCCTCGTGTGTTCTCACATATATTCTCACAGTTGTGGGTTTTTGTTGTACATTCATTGATATCTGAGACACAAACAAATGTTATCATTTAATAATTTAATACTCATCTCTTATGGCCATTATAGCTATTCCTCGTGTGTTCTCACATATATTCTCACAGTTGTGGGTTTTTGTTGTACATTCATTGATATCTGAGACACAAACAAATGTTATCATTTAATAATTTAATACTCATCTCTTATGGCCATTATAGCTACAAGATTATATCTTTCTAGAAAATCAAGATGAGCATAATTGATATGTTTAAATGGATTTTATTAAATTATATATTATTTTATTATTAAAGAACACAAAACTACAGATTTAAAATAAAAATAAACACAAGTGAACTCAAATATATCTATCAGACATACCTTCACACATGTTATTTTTATTGCTGGTCTATCGTTTCCTACCAAGTCAAGAACAGCTGCCTATGTGTTGACACAGTCTTCAACTCAAAAATCACAGTTGATGTCTTCAGTGATAACTAAATGAACAGGTTAAATGTAGGATAACACTTTAAATATAATTTATGATTAAAAAGCATCTTAATTAAAAGACATGATAAAATATACCTGTGAAATTTCGCTTTTCCCCCAAAATAAAAAAATACAAATAAAAATAAAATTCTCACCTATACTTTTGTGTCACGACTCAGAGTGTATCCAGTTTTGCATTTACATAAGGCAGAGCAATTTCAAACTGAGCACGCATGGAGTAAACGCTTCACTTAGCAAGCCTGGGAAAAACCCATCTCCTTACACAGGGTGGCAGTAGTTTGTTCTGATGGAATTAAACATTTGTTTTTACAAATTGTTTCAGCAAAACCTGTTTTACATATTTAAAAATAATTTTATTTCCAAGGGTTTGATTTTTAATATAGCTTTAATTTTATTTGAACTATTCCTTTTTTGCATTTAATTCATTTGAACTATTCCTACTTTGCTTTGAAAAAAATTGAACTATTCCAATCTTGAATTAAATTAATTTAAACTATTCCCACGTGGCATTTAATTCATTTAACTATTTCTGAGCTGCATTAAATTCATTTGAACTATAACCACCTGGCATTGAGTTTATTTGAACTATTTCTATGTTGCATTTAATTCATTTGAACTATTACTTTTTGAATTAAATTTAGTTGAACTATTTCTTTCTTGCATTTAAATCAATTGAACTTTTCCCACCTGACCTTGAGTTCATTTGAAAAAGTCCTACTTTGAATAACTTTAATTTTAAATAAATCTACCTTGCTGGCAAGATCCATTACAATTTTCTGTTTTTGTTTACTTTGACAGGAATATGGGTAACCAACCTCCATGTTAAACACATCTTTTGTCATGTGTGTGTTCTATCTGCACACTCATCAATATCTGATCAATACTGATCTGTGGTTTAGAAATTAGAAAAATAGATCAATTAATTCAACATCTAAACATGACATGTAAAGAAGAATATGCTGATGTGACAATGTGACACTTTTTGTAAACTGCATTTTTATAACAAGTTTTATGTGTATGGGTGCCACAAGGGCTACAGGTCAACTAACCGATGTTAGCTCATCCTCACAGACAAGGATTATTAATTCAGATTAAAATCATGCGTGTCCAGTGGAGATGCTATTCAGTTAAAACAGGTTTTACCAAAGTAGCATTACATGTGTGTAACTGTAATGACTGCACCCGAACATTCCGCACACTCACGAAGTAAACACATGACCACAACGCAAGTTGTACTTCCTCCAATCACACCACGCAGATCACTTCGCATCGTCAATAGGGAGAAACAGGCAAGAGGGAAGTGGCACAAAAAGACACTAGTTGTTAAACTATTTTTTTTTGATTAATATATTCAATCATTATCTGATTTGTTTTTGTATTTAAAAATTGGCCACGGTTGTTGTGAAGCCAGCGAGGCAGCTTGTTTTAAGGTTTTAGGGTGGACACCTTTGTGGTAAATCATGACAGTGATGACAATATGTTGTTGTAATGGCAAGATAATCATCATAATTTTTGTACATTTAATTGTCATATAATGTAAGGGTAATATGGGGAGAGACTGCAATATAATGTGATGATTCCTGTAGAACATTAAATTTACTTGTTTGAGAAACTAATAAAGTTTTGGAAATATAACTTCCACTACTACTTGTCACTCCATTATCTCATGTTTACAGCGTCCACTACTTTTATATGTAAAGATCTCTGACAGGTTTGAAATGCCAACATTTTTTGAATTATGAGAACATTGTGTTGTCTGCAAATTTAGAGACATTATTTTTGCAGCTTTTATGTGCTGTGTATACCAAGTTTCTTATGTTGCATATGCCAAGTTTTCCCGAGTTAATGGTTTGTATCCTTTTTTATTCAACATGGATAACTTTCATGTTCATAATCTCTATCCATGTTCTAGTTAAGATATTACCCAGGACCTTCCGGACCAATGAATGAAGAACATCTATAAGTGAGACGTATGCTTTGAAATTATGACAGTAAGATACAAATATATAATGGATAGCATTTTTGAATTTTAAAGAAACCTTTTTATTCAATATTTTCGGACATTGGGTCTACGAACTTTCCTATGTTTAAAAACCAGATTTCCTATGTTGTTTCGTTTGTATGTCTTTTCACTTTATCCTGGTTCACAGTCATTGTGTGGGGTATACCTCTCCCAAACATCATCACTGACACACTTGACTACCTACGTGGTCTAGCAACAGTCGATATTATTATACATGGCGTGGCCATTGCTTATTTTGCAAACGATTCCACATATATAAAAAATGTCGAAAACAAGAGGAAATGATATTAACCGGAAGGAAGTAGATACATTTATCCTTGGTTTGACAACATAAAAAGTCCAATGGCCGTAAGCAACGAACAAATCTAAATGATGTTGCATTCACGATGTTACATACATTTGTTTGGTCTTTTTCTTTTCTTGTCTTTTTTTTTATATTACAATGAGAATCAATAAATGATCATTTATTTAATTTAGTGATCATTTTGGCTCCTGGTTTGAATTGAAAGTTAAGAATCAATAAATGATCATTTATTTAATTTAGTGAACATTTTGGTTCCTGGTTTGAATTGAAAGTTGGCAATCTTTTTGTCGGGGGTTTGACTGGGTTTTGGCTGGAATTGAACTCCCGACCACCAGTTTGAGATATGCTCAGTTTAGACCATTCCGCCATCCAGCACCCACGCTTTGGTCCGTCTTAAAAAAAGACGGCAGCGTGACTTCTTGTACGTCCGCGCATACGCGTTATGTAAGACTTCACGAAACAGATGAATTGCCCCAACGAGTCCGACCCCATGATCCTTTACTGCGAGGGCGGCTGCTGATTTTTAGTGTTGGGGCGCCCCGTAATTAAGATCAAACTTATCCCCAAAAAATGTCCGGAAAAAAATTGTAAGACACTATGTCTAATTTGTATTTAAAAAAATTAATTTAATTTTTTAAAAAAAAGTAGTATTAAATCTGGTAAATTAAACAAAATAAAAAAATATATAAACCATTAAATCTTCTAAGTTTGATCTTAATTAAATCTAGACCATTATGGATTGTTCTGTAACTGGTTTAGGTTGCCCGGTGCAAAGGTTCTGCCTTTTCGTGGCGCACTCCTTTTGTTTTACGGCAAATTCGCCCCCCCCCCCCAAAAAAAAAACAACAAACAAATAACAAGAAATTAAATTTAAGAAATGGTTTAAACTTGATAAAATTCCCTTTCGTTTACCTACATCTGTAGTGTTAAATATTCTAAACTAAAAATATTTTAATTAATCTGCAATAATAAATTCAATTAATCTAAAGTAAACTTATCTAAAGTAAAATAAACGATTATTAACATAACAAATGTAAAGTGAAGTCATGTATTATATTCAACATGAGCTGAAATAGGCTCAACTTAACCAGTATAAAGATATAAATCCAACTATTCTAAACTAAATTAACTTTAAACTAATTTAAAGTAGGTTGGCCATACGGGAAATGAAATATTAGCAAACATTATGTAAGGAGGTTGCAACATGGAACATTTCTTAATTAACTAGTAACTAGTCGGGATATTTATGGCTACCTAATTATATAGTTTTTAATTTGTTAGGATATTTATGGCTACCTAATTATATAGTTTGTAACTAGTCGTTATCTTTATGGCTACCTACTTAAATATTTTTCAACTGTCGGGATCTTTATGGCTACGTACTTAAATAGTTTTCAGCTAAAACATGTCACATATGGCTACCTTTAATTCCACTGACTTCACCAAATAAAAATCTTGATAACTACATTCAATGATTTCTTTTCATGGTTCCTTTGGTCGGTAATAGTAATATTTTCTTTCGTTTTACTGAATTTGTTATTGGAAAAAAATGTTTTGATGCATGGGGTGAATCGTTGTATGTATTAATTCATAAAGTTCTCACACTGTCATCGGTAAAATACATTTGTATTAGACATTTATGACATAGAATTATGAGTTAAAGAAAGTACAAAAATAAAATTAAGAGTAAGATTCTACTATCTCTTTCTTTATCTCTCTCACTATTGCTCATTCTATCTCTCTTCATTTCTTATATCTCTTTCTCTAATTCTCTCTCCAACTCTCTCTGTTTCTCACTCTTTCTTTCTCATTTTATCTTTGGCAATTTTCTCTCTTTCTGTCTCATTATATCACCCTCTAACTCTATCTATTTCTCTCTAACTCAATTTATCTATCATTAAATCTTTTTTTCTATCATTATATATATATTTATATATATTTCTTTCTTTCTCTATCTCTTACATTCTATCTTTCTATGACTCACTCTCTCACTCTTAATCTCTCTGTATATCAGCCTTTCTCCATATTTCTAAATCTCTTTGCTATTCTTCCTGTATCACTCTCTATTTTATACATCTCTCTCTATATCTCTTTCTGGCATTTCCCTGTCTCTCTATCTCTCTCTAACTCTCTATATCTCTAGTGTCTCATTTTTATTTTACTTAGTTTACATGTTTTTAATAATTGTAAAGCGCTTAGAGCTTTAAGGTAAGCGCTATATAAAAATGCCTACATAAATCAATAAATAAATACATATCTCTCTGTCTTTCAATATACATCTCAATCTTTATTCATCTCTCTCTATCCTAATGTCCACCTCTCTCTCTGTCTGTATCCATCTCTCTAAATCTCTATGTCTGTAAGTCTTTCTCCATCTCTTTCAATCGCTCTGTAATTCGTTATCCTTCTCTTTTTTCTTCTTCTTCTTCTATATATTAAGGACCCACGATCAATGTATTGATCATTTTGTCTCCTATTCAATGTTGTTTTGCAATGGGGATTTGCAATGTTTCTGTTCCTGATGTTGATGAGGATATTTCACTGATTGCAAGTGCCACCTTGTGCGGGAATCATGCACTAGGGGTTTGAAGGCTTGAGGCAAGTGACACAAATGTGTCTAGTTTGTTGCCTCAACTGTTCCTTTTCAAAGCTTGCTCCAGTCCCTGATTGTATTGTGCAGGAATGAGCAGCTCCTATACTGGCTTCTTGCTGGTATGAGCCTGATTGCCTGGCATGGCCTCGTCGCTATCTATGTGGGAGAGGGGCGAGTTTTCATTTAATGCTGGAACAGTGGACCAGCCCATTCTTTATCTTGTTCGTCATGGAGAGCCTGGATTGTCGTCGTCGTTCCTCCCATGGTGACCAGCCTAGTATTTCTAGCATGCTGCCAACACTAGAGGTATTCCTGTATTGGTTCAGGACAAAGTGTGCTGCTCGTCGCTGGACCGCCCCCAACCTGTCAATGCTCTTCTTGGTAAATGTGTCCCAGACTGAAGATGCATAATCTAAAACCAGACGGACTAAGGCTTTATATGCTCTTTCTTTTACACAGGTGTTGCCAATCTTTAGATTTCGGCTTAAGAACCCCGGAGTCTTGTTTGCTTGGTTACATACATTGTAAATGTGCTCGTCCCAGCTGACCTCTCATTAATTATCCCTACCAAAAAACAAAAAACAAATTAAAAATGAATTTCAAATATTAGTTTTAATTAATATTAATTATTAGTATACCAACTTATTTATTTTTATTAACAATTATGTCAGATTGTGTGGATTAGAAAAAAGGGTGAATTTTCATCTATATATATAATTGGCCAGCAAAAGTCGAACAAGACGGATCAAACGAGACGCAGGCTTTTTATATATGTTGTGAGCGAGAGTTGTTGTGAATGTTGGGTAGGGGGAGTTATGGATCGTGAGTGTTTTGTGAGTTGTTGGTCGAGAGGTCAGAGCGTGAAGTTAGTCCGTGGTGTTGCACGTTTGCGTAGACTGAGTTGTTGTGTTGTTATATAGGGGATGTGTGTTGGCTAGAGTTCAGAGTTGGTAAGCCGTCCGAGTCAGTGAGGGTCCGAGTCAGTGAGAGACAGGAAGAGACAGGAAAGAAAGGCAGAGCAAGAGAATTGTCAGTCATCAAGATTGTTAGACTGATGTGTATACTGTTTTTTAAAGAACCCAATAAATATTCTATCTATATATATTGTTACACTGGACCTTTGCGTTTTATGTGAGAGTCATACACCCTAGACTAACCGAAGAGAGAGCAGTAACACGTCAAGTATAACGAACGTCATAGCATTTCAAGTACTACAAGGCTGTAACATATCAAGCACTATAAAAAGTTCGTAACATTTGGGGCCCGTCTGAAACTGCAACGACCCTGTGTGGTTGCCGTATCCTGTGGTTGCCGTATCCTGTGGTTGCAGTATCCTGTGTTTGCCGTATCCTGTGGTGTTGCCGTATCCTGTGGCTTGCCGTATCCTGTTGCGTTGCCGTATCCTGTATGGCTGCCGTATCCTGTGTGGCTGCCGTATCCTGTGGTTGCCGTATCCTGTGGTTGCCGTATCCTGTGGTGTTGCCGTATCCCGTGGCTTGCCGTATCCTGTGGCTTGCCGTATCCTGTGGCTTGCCGTATCCTGTGGCTTTGCCGTATCCTGTGGCTTGCCGTATCATGTGTGGCTGCCGTATCCTGTGTGGCTGCCGTATCCTATAGTTGCCGTATCCTGTGGTTGCCGTA
>CAXITT010001219.1:65662-88154 GCA_964033795.1 Lymnaea stagnalis | reverse complement strand
AAGGGTCCAAGTCTCACTAGCATAAGTTACTACTGGTCTTATGATGGTGGTACATATTGTCTTCTATGTTCTGGTAAGGGTCCAAGTCTCACTAGCATAAGTTACTACTGGTCTTATGATGGTGGTACATAGACCGGGTGATTAGTTTAATTTAGATTTGTTGTTGCATAGGGTTGATGTATTGTTTTTATATATTGTTGCTGCTATAGGGTAATTTAGTGATTATCTGACATGTTTTGATTTTGTTACTGCTATAGGGTACTTTGGTGATTATTTGACATGTTATGATTTTGTTACTACTATAGGATACTTTAGTGATAATCAACATGGATTTAGATGAGCTAATATTAGAATTTAGGGAGGAGGCGGAGATAATGGGTCATAAGGGGGAAGCCATTACTCGGTGGGTAGAGAAAAGGATAAGCGAAGAGATGGAAGATCGGAAACGTCAGCTAGAGAGGGAAGAACGGGAACGCGAATGGAAACGAGAGTGGAAAAGAAACCTAATAAAGAAGCAAGAGGCTGAGTTTGAGGCGTGGTGTAGAGAAGAAGAAAGGGTTGGGAGACCCGTGGCTAGGATAGGTAGAAATAACGTTAAGGAAACTGGGGAGTCTTTAGTAGAAGTTGAGGACCGTAAAGGTATTTCGTTAGGCAAGAAAAAGGAGATAGAACATAATAGTACTGACTTAGGTGAAGAGAATAGAATAGACAGAATAGTGAGTATAAATTGCATTAATCCATACGATAGAAATAGTGTTTATTACTTGGCAGAAGGGGAAACTGAAAAACATCAATTTACTTGGAATTATAAGAAGTGTTGTGAAAATCTTGAAGGGGATACAGTAGAACGAGAAGATAGTGATTACATGCCACAATGGGAAACAGGAAAAAATCAATTTAGGTGGACCTATAAGAAGAAGACTTGGGATAATATAGATGAGGATGAAGTAGAAACAGGGACGCCATTAGTAAATGAGGGAGGTAATGAACTTAAATGGTGTAGAGCAAGCAAGTCATGGGTAAAGCTGGCAAATAATAAAAATAAAACTGAAACAGGGGCCAACAATAGGTGAAATGATGAATGGGAATTTTTTCAGTTAGGGATAGGTGACGATTATTTCGAAGATACAAGTCCATATAAGTCAGAATTTTTGAAGTTAGGGATAGGGGACGATTACTTTGTAGACACAGGTGCATATAAGCCGGATTTTTCCCAGTTAGGCATAGGTGACGACTATTTTGAAGACATAAGGGCAGATAAGACGGGGATTGTTCAGTTGCATCAAATAGAAACTGGGAAAGGTGTTAAAGAAACTGGGGGGCGAGTAAATGAAGTGAAGGAGAATACAGTTCTCTTGTTAGCATGGGAAAATGTGGTAACGGACAATATTACAGAGTTGGTGGAGGAGATCAGTTATCCGAAACAATGTCATGCTATTATAACCGAGAGTAAGGACGTTAAAGAGGTCATGCACAGGGCACAGATTCACGAGATTCAGTGGGTGGATTATAAATGTTGGACTCAGACTATACAGTTGGTTAACACACAACAGTTGACTTATGATTATGATATGAATTTTGATAAATTACAAGAGACAGATGACAAGGTACAAGATACAGTTTTTGATAATGTACAATATATGCAAATTGATAATGTACAAGATGAGTATTTTGACAATGTACATGATATGGAATTTCTAGATAAACGAAATGTCATTTTGGAAATTTTGCAATGGGGAGAGATTGAAGAGGATAGTACTTGTGATTTTGATATCGATATTGAACATGAGCCTATTGTTATTGATGCTCCACCAAGTAATGATATTAACTTTCTCGATATACGAGAAGCCATTTTGGAGATTTTGCAATGGGGAGAGAATGAAGAGGATAGTACTTGTGATTTTGTACAAAATATGATTTTGGTGGACGTACAAGATGATACTGTGGAGACTGGAGAGTTTAATGGGGCTCAATAGGGAGATGTTAATTTTTCTCTGAACAATCATTTTCATATTGGTCAAGGGAATTATTTTGAGTTTGCACCATGTGTCAAACGTGTTAGGACCTGGAAAGCCTACGGGTTACACGAAGTAGAGATCGTGAATTTTTCAAGGTCAGTCCCAAGACGTGGACGGAGGTTTAACAGGGTGGAATTCATCGCTAATGAATTCACGTGGAGCTACGAGGGTCGTAGTCCAAGCGGGGAGATTTGTGGTGTGGGTGACACGGGGTACTCAGTCCTTGAGAACCGTGGGATTGTTGAGTCCTGCGTAGACTCAGACAATTCTATTTGGACAAATGAGTTTGGCATTGACCACGTGGGTTATGAAGAGGAGGAGAAAAATATTGTGTATTTTGATGAATCATGTCATGTTGGGTTAAGGAGTAAACATTTGGTTGTTAAAAAATTGGATTTTTTTGAAGAGGTGAAAAAGTTGCACTGTTGGGTTGACAAATTATGTCAACAATTTGTGGAATATTGGGGTCCATTCTCTATTGTGTTGTATATGTTATTTATGGTAATTGACTATGTGACAAGCATTGTGAAACATGTAATACATTACAGGGGCGTTGTGAGCTGGTGGAAAAATTTGCACAATTTTTGGAAAGCTACAGATAAACGGAATATCCCGCCCTCATAAACTGTACCAACAGGCTGGACAATTAATGGCTGTCCATATGATTTCCGTTGTTGACATTTTTTTTTGCAGATATGATTGTAAATAATTTTTGGGGCACATGTTAAGGAAGAATTAGAGCCAATTTGTAACAAAGTTTGATTAATCGTAGTAGGCACCATTGACTTTGTACTGTTTTCAGTTTACATACATATATTACTCTATGATTGTTAATAAATCTGGTATGATTTCATGACTTGACCATAGTTATATCGATTCTACTATAAGTAGAATCTGGAAAGGAAAGGGGGGAGATATGTCAAGGTCATGACATCATGAGGTAGTGTGTGTGTGTGTTGAGTGAGGACGAATGCGGATTGTGAACTCATTTCATGTCACGGGCGAATGATAGTGGAGTGAACGAGGCATGAGATTTGGGGTATAAAAGGGTTCACAGACGTGAGAGTGAGAGGAGAATAATTATTATGTTACGGGGGATTATGTTCACAGAGGTTAGACGAGAGATAGGACTCGCGACAGCGAGACGTCTTTTTTTGGAGTTAGTGGATTTTGTCATGATATGTTTTGCTGATTGGAATATTGCCATATCCTTTGGATTCATGTTCACTAAACTTTGAGACGCATTAATCTAGTAATGCTGTCAGCAAATAAATGTCTTATGTACCTTGAAGCGTATTGTTTTGATAAATCAACCTAGTCTGTTGTGTGACAAGATTTACAAGAGATTAAACCAAAGCGAGAATCATAAACCTAAACAATGAGCCAAATATTCAACAACAAGAATATTTGACAAATGGGTTTTGAAAACTGTCAATTTTTATAAATCGTACTTGAATAACATAACAATTTTTTTAAGGCATCAGATTTTTAATTAAAGACATTATATATTTATTAATGTGTGCTTTATCTAGGTAAAATTGTATGCAAATAAAGTATACATGTCTCAATATCCAGTAGACTGAAATTTGTATTTGAAATTTCAAACTACTCTAATAGCAGTTACAACTTGACATGGACACTCAAGCTTAGCACTTACAGGAATGGACATGAATCATTTTGTATTGATATTTTCGCAATTCCAATGTATTGTGAAGTTAATTTTCCAGTTTTCTTGATAATTAACTTAAAACGTCACAATAATAGAGAAAGAACATTTTTGAAACACATTAGTGTTGGTCTTTATGTTTTTACTTAATACATGAATTTATCAATAATTATAAAAGTACTTGCTGCTGTTTCGAATATATCAGTTACACCCGTCCCTTAGAACATATCTGCCCATTTCTCACACGCGTCCCTTCGAACAAATCTGCCCATTTCACACAGGCAAGTCTTATACTTAAATATATTTTTTTTAAAACATTAAAACCAATTGAAAGATCAAACTAGATATGCTTCAGAAATAGGTATTAGTCTTAAAACTTTCTTAATGGCAGTTGGAAAAAAAACACTTTTCGACCAAACTTCCTTCCGAACAAATGTTCGTTCGTCCAAACTTCCATTTATACAAATTTTCGTTGATCAAAATTCCGTTTTACAAACTTCTCTTTGATCGAAATTCCCTTCTAATATCCGTCGATCAAGTTTCCGTCGAGAAATCTTCTTTCTATCAATTTTCCTGCCAACTATTTCAAAAATAAAGCCGATTGACTCCAGAAAGCCAGACTTGACACTGGTGACAAGTACCACAAACAAAACATAGCAGACGTTGAAGCGTCATGTTTGGTGGCACTCAGTATCGCCCCATCTGTGAAACATCAAACCATTGCAGTGGATTTACTTTTGCAAGCGGCCAAAGACATTGTTCACGTTTTGATAAGAGACGAAATTTTTACGAAATTGCAATTTCCTTATCTAATGACACGGTCCGCAGAAGAATAAATGATGATATTCTTGATCTTGTCATTCAGGAAATTAAATCTGCCCCAAACCCAACATTTAGCATCCAGCTTGATGAATTTACCGATTTTGCAAACAGTTCACAGTTTCTTGTTTAACTGAGATATAATAATGATGGGAACTTTAAAGGTGAGTTTATTTTTGCACACCTCTTGAACTGACAACCACTGCACATGATGCATTTGACACAATTGGTTTATTTCTGAAGGATCGTATGATCTCTTGGGAAAAAGTGTTGTGGTCTTTAAACATATGTTGCTCCAGCTATACTAGGATGTCACAGATGGTGCTCCTGCTAGGCTAGGAAGACACATATGATGCTCCAGCTATGCTAGAATGTCACAGATCGTGCTTCAGCTAGGCTAGGATGTCACATATGGTGCTCCAGCTATACTAGGATGTCACAGATGGTGCTCCTGCTAGGCTAGGAAGACACATATGATGCTCCAGCTATGCTAGAATGTCACAGATCGTGCTCCAGCTAGGCTAGGATGTCACATATGGTGCTCCAGCTAGTCTAGGATGTCACAAATGGTGCTCCAGCTATGCTAGGATGTCGATCTGGATTCAAAGTTTTTTACTTAATGAGTCACCAAAAGTCATCGGAACACATTGATTGTTTCATCGGCAAATATTTCCAACGAAGAAGCAAGAGTTACAAGGAGTACTGAAAAGCGTCATAACTTCTATCAATTTTGTAGAGGCGAGCACTTTTAACAGTCGACTGTTTTAGCAATTGTGCTACGAGCTGTATGAGCCGAACAATGCTCTGCTATCTCACACTGAAGTGAGCTCTCTTGTAAAGAGGAACAGTTTTAAAAAGTATTTTTAAGCTTCGGGATGAACTCAAAACGATTTTTAAATCAGAAAGCAAGACAACAGTTCGAAACACTTTTTAGTGATAAAAGGGAACTCCACAAAAAGGCTTGCTTGGTTGACATCTTTGTCATCTTGAAAGAGTTAAATTTGTCACCGAAAGGATCACATGTAACATGCCTTGAAAATAAAATTGACATGTTGCCTATCTTATCTGGTTTCTTTGAGGAAGGTGACTTTAAACCAGACAAAAGGGTTATTATGATAAATTATGAGAAGGAACACTTACACATGCTTGCAAACGAATTCCATCATATTTTAAGAATCTACCAGACAACCCATTTGCACTTGCCAGAAGTCAATTCACAGTAAAAGTTGAAGATCTCCTGAGTTTCCACAAGAGGAGTTCAATGAATTATTAACAGCGATGCAGCGAAAGCAATTTCTCTACAATGACAGTTATAAAATTCTGGATCTTGAATGACAAACGTCTTTGCCTAGGATTATAAGGATGCCATTGCCAAGATTTCAATAGCATGGCAAGGATATTAGGTCAAAGCTTCACATGGATAGTAAGGACGTAGTGCCCCATTTTGGGATAGGATTGTAATGTTTTAATGGCCACGTCCTACCTCAGATTATGAAAATTTAATGATAAAATCTGAGACTGTATGAGGCGTCCTCTTCTTCTATTTCCAACAACATATCTTTGTAAAACAAGGTTTTCCAGCTTGTTGGTAATCAAGTCTAAATATAGACTTTTTGTGGAAGATCATCTTCGTTGTGCTCTTGCAAACCTGCCCCGAAAATTTCTGATTTGGTTAGAAAGAAGCAATCTCAACTTTCGCACTGACTTTGGATTTTTACGCATACTGTCTCAAAATGTAGCAATATATTTTACTGTTGTTATATTACTAATGTTAACCATGCTACACCATGCTGCAAGACAAAATCTCTTTTATTTGTAACTAAAAATAGATATTTCACAATATATAATACCAATTGTTTTTTGTTATTAACAACTCTACTTTAATTATGTTTAATTTGTAAAAATGAAAATGCATACTGCAAATCATATATTTACACTACGATTCATAACAGAAGCAAAAGTACAGCTTCGAAGTAGGAACAAACATAAATTGTATGGTTTGGGGTCACCATAACATCAGGAACAGTATAAAAGGGTCGCAGAATTAGAAAGGTTGAGAACCACTGATCTAATAGCTTCAGGACTGTTCTTAGATAGGATGAATTGTCAAGTGTCACATTTTAAGAGGGCCTTTAAGATATTGAATAAGAGAAAGAAGAAGAGTTGTGTTTAAATAGTAAGTCTTAGATGTAAACAAGAAACAGGGGGCATAATCGGCTTGACAAAAAAGGCAACCGCTTCATACTAATAACAAAAATAGTTATTAAAAAAATTATCACGAAATATTAATAAAAAGATTTGCTTTTCTTACGCCTTCTAAGGAGAGAGTGTTTCTAACATGCTTACTTATCTTGGACAGTTTTTGGAATGTTTCTTTGGCTCCCTTGCATTGGTGAACTTATCATTCATGTGCATGTTGCATCCCTATAGGAAGGGATCGAATTTGAGAGAAATCCCGTGTTTAGTTGTGTACATCAAGAAATGAACGTTGGGTTAAGCTTTTTGCATTATAATTAAATTAATTTTATAAACGTTTTCTCATTGTTTCGTTAAAACAATATAAGAAAGTCAGAAAACCTTTTATCTTCCATACGAGACAGTTTTTTTTTCAAAAGTTTTATTTTTTTTTTTTCAAACAATTGTTTGACAAACTAAAAATGTATGCCAAAACATCAAGGATACATATCTTTATATATATAAATATATAAAAGCGCCAATAATTATTTCCCTTTTAAAGAATTTCGTTTGCATGTGCTTTTCAATTTTTTTTTTAAATGTTAGGAAAAAAAACAACATATTTTAATAAAATTGAATTATTCATCATTATCGCGTTGCAGCTGTGAGAACTAGGATTTATTCTATTTAGTAATCGTTTTTTTGGAGAAACACATGTTGAAAGAAAAAAAAAGGTTATTCAATATTTATGTGGATTAGTTCAAAAAGTGCTTTCAACTTACATAGTTAGTTTTCAGGTGTTGAAATCGATTGTTTCAATTTAATACATTTTAATACTTAACATGGAATTTAAAATTGTCATTAAAGACATAATTTTTTTGCTTAAATTTCAAGACAGACACGGTGTGGTCAATTTCTTATTAAGTTATTTAGTACTTCATTACATGTTTCAAAAAATGAATTAAGTTCTTCTTCTTCTATATTTTAAGGGCCCACGATCAATTTATTGATCATTTTGGCTCCTATGCATGTGTTAATTAAAACTTCTAGATACGAGCATGTGATTACTCATACGCTGGGCTTAACACAGTATATTTAATTTAAGTATACAGTAATAATACACTGTTATGGATTTCTCAGCTAAAATAATGTGTACAAAGACAATACAAGTTAAAGAAGAAAATAGACGTACTATATTACAGTGGCGTAACTAGGGATGGTGTCACCTAGTGTGGTAATCTCATGGTGTGCATACTAAATTAAGGTGGCGTAGCTAGGGATGGTGTCACCTGGTGTGGTCATTGTTGGAAATTGACAAAAGGCTAAATGCTAATTGCGCATTGTGTTGCACACCTGATTATTTATTGTGTAGTGACGTCATGTTTTTATGCTGGCTTGTCTAGTGCTCCTTGTTGGTAGGACTCCATGTTGTTCTCCTACAATAACATATTAAATTAACCTTGATGGTTGCCTCTGTTGTTTGATTGTCATCCTTGTGAAGTAGCTTGGCAACTTAATATGGTAATAATAATAATAATAAAGTTTATTTCAAAAACACGCTTTATCCCCAAAGGATCGAAGTGCGCACAAAGTCAACAAAAAACAAATCTATAATTTACCACATTTAAAACAAACGCAACACTACAAAAACTATTTACAAGCATACAATGTCAAAGTCTTTCTAGCCATTTCAACCCGGAGCAACACAGCCATTATGCATTAACTGGAAAATAAGGTAGACAATCATCCCAGGAGGTGTTTGCGAAATAGATGTGTCTTTAGATCGATTATAAAGGACTCCAGTGTCTGGTTGTTTCTGAGATCGACTGGAAGGGCGTTCCAATTTGTTGGACCAGCAAATGCGAAAGTGCGCTTTCCGTAAGTCTCAAGGCAAACACGTGGTGTCGAGAGTTTGCCACTATCGGATGAGCGGAGCGCTCTAGTGAGTACATAAGGCGCCAGCAGCTCTTTCAGATAGGACGGCGCCAGGTCATGTAAGCAGCGGTAGCACAAAGTTGCGATTTTTTACTCAATGCGAGCACGCACAGGCAGCCAATGCAACTCTCTCAGAATTGTTTTTGCATGGTCGAACTTGCATTTGTAGAGAACAATGCGAGCCGCAATATTCTGTGCTATTTGAATTGTATCCAGGAGCGTAGCTGGAAGACCCACCATGAGAGCATTGCAATAGTGCGTGATAGCACAAATGCAGACATCAGCCTCTTTGTTGTATCAATTGTAAGGAATGGCCTGATGTGACTAATCCTGCGCAGCTCTAGAAAATTCGCCCTGCATAGCATGTTAATATGACTTTCAAAAGTTAGTCTTCTATCTAGGTAGACACCCAGGGACCGCACTGTTTGAGCTAACTCAATACGCACACCTGAGAGAGTAATGGATGTCGTGTTATTTGCAGATTTTTGCTTCTGAGCGGTCGCGATGGGGAGCAGCTCAGAATTATCATCATTTAATCTGAGCTTGTTAATGGTCATCCAGTGCTTAACCGACTCCATTGTCTTCTGTGTCATACTGAGCTGCTGAGGGAACTGAGAAGGGATCACGGGTTTGATGAAGTTGTGTATCGTCCGCGAACATGTGATACAACATGTCAAACTGCCTGATCTCTGCACTCCCGGGGCTGAATGTACATCGTGAAAAGCATCGGGCCTAGGACCGAGCCCTGGGGTACTCCGAATTCGATAATAGATTTCTTCGATGTAAAGCCGTTTGAAATAACTGACTGGACCCGATTAAACAGATGCGATCGGAACCAACACAGGAAGGTATCAGTGAGACCGAAAGTTTGTTGCAGACGCTGGAGCAGTATGCCGTGGTCGAGCGTATCAAAAGCTGCCGATTAATCGAGTAAAGACAAAATCGATACCCGGCCCTCAACACAAGACGACAGAAGGTCGTTTACGACGCGCAACAGGGCTGTCTCAGTAGAGTGATGCGCTCTGTATGCTGACTGGAATGGTTCAAACAATTCAAACTGAGTGAGGTGATCCAGGAGTTGGCGAAGAACGACTTGTTCTAAGATTTTAGAAATAAATGGTAGATTTGAGATGGGGCGATAAATTTCCATCACAGGTTATGGTCCCAGATAGCTTTATCCTTCGTTAAGCTGTTGCCGATTCGATTTGCTTGTGGTTTGTATTCGAAATCGGTGTTCGTAGAGTTACTGGAATGACAAACACAAACACAAGCATCATTCATATTGTTGGTGCAAATTAGTTCGACCTGGAAAATTCAATGCCAGATTGCCTTGATAAAGGATGGTCTCTGGGTGGGATTGTTACTGGGTCTGAAGTTGCACTTGACCAGGCAGCATGAGAGAAGGTTGCTAAATTTACTGTAAGGAGAGATAAGGCTTTGGCAATCATAGTTATGGCTTTGGACACTTCATTATTGCATTTAATCGGCAATCCAGTTGAACCCAAGATTGTTTGGGGAAAACTGAGGGATCAATTTCGAAAGAAGGCATGGGCTAACAGACTGGCGCTGAGGAGGAGATTACTTACAATTAGAATGAATTATAGGGACTCTGTGCATGAGCACATTCAAACTCTTACAGTGATATTCAACGAGCTTGCAGTAGTACGAGATGCCGTTGATGAAGAAGACAGGGTGGTTCACCTACTTGCTAGCCTTCCCAACTCCTATAATATGTTTGTAACTGTTCCTGAGGCTTGCTCGGAAGTTCGAGAGATGGAATTTGTAACTGAACGATTACTTCACGAAGAGCTACAGATATCATAAGGAAGGGAAAAAGTACTAATTAAAGCACTTGATTCGAAAGAAAAGAAAACAAAGAAAGGACCCCAAGATCATCAAATGGTCACATTAAACGAGATTGTCCATGGTTAAAAGGCAAGAATCAGTAAAACATATTTACACACATTATAAAACAAATCATACTGAGATTAAGGCTAAGAGATGCTCAAGTAATGACATTTTGGGACTGATAATGAGGCATCGGCATGCCTTAATTACAGGCAATGGTGTTGCGACTTGGATTATTGTTTCTGGAGCAACAAGTCATATGTGTTGCAGGGGATCCTGAATTTGTTCAGTTGTCAAACTTGGAAGAGCCTCTAAATATAGGACTCGGAGATGGACGGAATCTGAAGGAACATGCCTGTGGTGTTGTCAAAAAAAAAGAATGAAGTTACCTGGTAAATCATCAAGAATGCACGATGCATGATGTGCTTTATGTGTCTCAACTTGAGTATAACTTGTTCAGTGTTGATCACGCTATTGAGGTGTGGAAAACAGTTTATTTCAATAGCAAAGGTTGTGAAAAAAAAATAACGATAAACTTCTGGCCAAAGGAGAGCGGTCACGTGGTTTGTACCATTTGTGTCAGTATGTAAATAAACATCAATTTAATACAGCAAACTGAGGTAAAGAAACAGGTGAGGAACTGTGGCATAGACGCTACGGACACCTAGGATTTCAAAATCTCAAGAAGTTGGCTTTAGGAAATCTAGCGGATGGTCTTGAGTATGCTGGCATCCGCCCGTCACAATGACGATGGAGTGGGGTTCGAGTCCTATATTTAGAGGCTCTTCCAAGTTTGACAACTGAACAAATTCAGATCCCCTGCAACACATATGACTTGTTGCTCCAGAAACAATAATCCAAGTCGCAACACCATTGCCTGTAATTAAGGCATGCCGATGCCTCATTATCAGTCCCAAAATGTCATTACTTGAGCATCTCTTAGCCTTAATCTCAGTATGATTTGCCTTATAATGTGTGTAAAAATTTTAATGTTGTAAATATGTAGTTTTCTTCAAAAAAAACGATAATTTAAAAAAAAAATGTTTTTAACCAATTAAAGGACACATTCAACAATCATTTAAAAAAAAAAAAAATATATCTTTGCAAAATAATATAAATTAAATCTTCAACGACATCTATTAAAAAATAATGAAAAACTATTGTTAGCTTTAAACCTTCTTCTAAAAAGAAAAAAAAAAACAACTAATAAAGAATATTGGTAAAGCTGAATTAAAAACAAGGAAAATAAGACGATAAGTTTTCAGCTAATAGCCTTCCAAATGAGACAGGACAGATGAAAATAGGACAAGAAATAGAAACAACTCAATAACTTAAGTGATCGAAATAGTTTTTTCCAGAAGATAGATTTTCAAAATAATCAACAACAAAAAAAATTATAATAATTTTAAAAATAATATAATTTAGAATTCCATAGAATTGTATCTACCCTCTAAATTAATAACATTGCTCGTGGCTTTTTGACTTGTAGACAAAGTGCATTGCTAGGGGCTTCAATATAAATTGATTGACAATCTATAAACTGTGGCTTAAATGGTTTTGGCGCCACTTGTGCATAAGCTCCGTTATGTTCAGTGACACTTTCTCAAATATCTACAATAGCTACCTCACCATTGTGTTTTAATGAGTCCTGTTAAACACAACAACACAATAGCTATCTTACGACAATGTATTAAGGTGTCCACGTAAACCCTGCAACAATACAATATCTATATTACCATAATTTTAATGTGCCCAGGTAAGCTCAACATAAACACAATAGCTTTCTCACCATAATTTTTAATGTTCCCAGGTAAATACAACATAAACGCAAAAGCTATCTCACCACAATCTATTAATGTGTCAAGGTAAACACAGCAACAATACAATAGCTATTTTTGATAAAGCTTTTTGTGCCAAGGCAAACACTGCAACAGTACAATAGCTATATCTCCATATGGATTAAATCAATTTAGTATATTTATCAATACTCCTGGGGTTGAAAGTGAATCTTATAATGTCTTCAACAAAGAGAGAGTGAGGAAACTGTACCCACTGCGCAGGATTAGTCAAATCAGGCCCTTCCTAACAATTGATGCAACAAAGAGGCTGATGTTTGCATTTGTGCTATCACGCATGGACTATTGCAATGCTCTCATGGTGGGTCTTACAGCTACGCTCCTGGATAAAATTCAAATAGCACAGAATAATGCAGCTCGAATTTTTCTCCGCAAACGCAAGTTCGAACATGCAAAAACACTTCTGAGAGAGGTGCACTGGCTGCCGGTGCGTGCTCGCATAGAGTACAAAATCGCAACGTTGTGCTACCGCTGCTTACATGACCTGGCGCCGTCCTATCTGAAAGAGCTGCTTATGCGTTATGTACCCACTAGAGAGCTCCGCTCATCCAATAGTGGCAAACTCTCGACACCACGTGTTTGCCTTGAGACTTACGGAAAGCGCACTTTCGCATTTGCTGGTCCATCTATTTGGAACGCCCTTCCAGTCGATCTCAGAAACAACCAGACACTGGAGTCCTTTAAAACCGATTTAAAGACACATCTATTTCGCAAACACCTTCTGGGATGATTGTCAATCTTATTTCCCAGTTAATCCATAATGGCTGTGTTGCTTGGGGTTGAAATGGCTAGAAAGACTTTGCCATTGTATGCTTGTACTTAGTTTTTGTAGTGTTGCGTTTGTTTTAAATGTGGTAAATTATAGATTTGTATTTTGTTGACTTTGTACCGCGCTTCGAGCCTTTGGGGATGAAGCATGTTTTTGAAATGAACTTTATTATTATTATTTTTATTATTATAATGTTTTAATGTGCCAAGTTAAAGGCAGAAACAATACAATAGCAATCTTACGATAATGTTTTAATGAGTCCATGTAAACCAAACAACAATGCAATAGCTATCTCAACTTAATGATTTCATGTGTCTAGGTACACAAAACAACAATTTAATAGATATCTCACCATAATGTTTTAATTTGTTTAGGTAAAGAAAAAAAAATACAATACAATACAATCGCTATATCATCATCTGTATAGTTAAGTTATTTATATCATTTTTTTATGTTTTAGTATATCCAGGTAAACACAACAAGAATACAATAATTGGTTCACCGTAATGTTTTAATGTATCCAGGTAAACACAACTACAATACAATAGCTGGTTCATGGTAATGTTTTAATGTATCCAGGTAAATACAAAAACAATACAATAGCAATCTCAACATTGTGTTTTAATATGTCCAGGTAAACAAAACAAAAATACAAAATCTTACAATAATGTTTTCATGTGCCCGGGTAAACAAAGCAACAAATCAATAGCTGTCTCGTCATAATGTTTTAATGTATCCAGGTAAACACAACAACAATGCAATAGCTATAAGACCATAATGTTTTAATGAGGCCAGGTAAACAAAACAACNATGTAACTGTAATTTACACTAACTGTTATGTCAATAGAATGTTTCTGTACACAATAAAATTGTTTTAGCTTTGTTAACATGTATTTTTTTTTTGTAAATATATATTTTTTTTGTAAATAATAAAATACTCTTCGTTAAATTATAATTTAAAACTAAAGAAAATTATTTTTAAAAAAAGTTAAAATTAAAAAAAAAAAAAAAATTTCAATGACTGTTGTGGCTCCCTTACTACCAATTTAAAATATTAATTAACTACTGAATAATGATTCTGTTATTCCAATTCATAGTTCAGTTTTTATAATTTGTTTAAAGAATAAAAAAGGAGATTCAATTTTCAAGGGAAACAATTCCTCTCTTATTTTAAGAAAAAGAGCTTGTGATTTAAAGTTGAGTAGAATGTGTAAGATCTTTTAGTTTTGTTATAAATGGGTAATTTTTAAAAATATTTCGATAAGCAGTAAAGCATTTTGTCCTTAAAATAAATAAAAAATTAATTTAACTCTTATATCATAGTCTTTTTAACGAACCTACAACATTTTAAATTTGAGTGAAATTTATTACAAACAAACTATGTGTAACCAGCTCTTTTAGGATGCTACACTTGTCTTAACGGCAATAGCATTTTTCATGTGGTAATCCACGTTATATCGATCCCTACCTTTAGGGATACCATGGCAATAGACAGCAAGGAAGGCCAACAATTTCTACTAACACTCCTGAAACATTAGCCCTTAATTTTATTAATTACTAAGTGTAATCATCATAAAAAAAATTAGATTAATTTATATATAAAAATAATACCGAAAATGTCTCGAATTTTTTAGATAGAGTGCTGGTTGGATTGGTTGATGGTTACATTCTGAAAAAAATACCACCGCATCACATTTTTGCGCATCAAATAGTTTGGCGCCGTGGGTACAGTTTCCTCACTCTCTCCTTTTTGTTGAAGACATTATAAGATTCACTGTCAACCCGAGGAGTATTGATAACTACACTAAATTGATTTAATCAAAATAATTATCCTTAAGTATTTTACAATGTTTCCTAAAACATAGTCAGAACTGATCACTTAATTATGTTTGCTAATAAATAATGTATACATTGTTTTAATGAGGTTCAGTGGTCAGAAAACTCATCAGTCAAAAGTGCAAAAAAATCAGCTTCAGTACGATTACAAATTTTTTGAGAACAACAATTTTTTTCAATAATTTTCAAAATCCTTTATTTTTAGAATCAAAACCGATTTGTGGCCGACTGGCCTAGTTGCCTTCATCTCGATAAAGAGTCGCATGCGGCTTGCGAGCGTGATTTTCCGACCACTGGTGTTTTATATATTGAAATAGTGCCATTAACTAGTGTTGTGAACTAGATTGTTGTGAATGTCGGGAGGGGGAAAAGTGGATCGTGAGAGTGTTTTGTGAGTTGATGATCGTGAACCAGTGCGTGAAGTTAGTCCGTATTGTGGAACGTAGTGTAGGCTGAGTTAGTTGAGTAGTTGGCCTAGTAGAGAGAGACCCTGGTGTCAAGAGTTGAGCTGGTGTGTCAGAGTCCAGCCGAGAGAGTAGTTTTGAGAGTTAGTATTATCACCACTAAACGTTGTCACTGTGAATTGCTATTGGATCCTGTAAATAAAGAACTGTTGTATTTCCATGCTGGAGTTGTGATATATATATAGATATTAGGAAAGTGTTGTAAGCTCCTAGACAAAGTGGAATCTGCTGACTGTGCAGTAAACGTAACTACTGCGGGATGTGTTGAAGCGTAAGGACGAAGATCCTAAGATGTTAAGTTTTAAGAAGGGCGCAACATTTGATGAAGACCTCAAGTTATTAAATAAAGGTCGTAACATTTGGGGGCCCATCTAAAACTGAAACAACCCTGCTGGTCCCCGAAGCCTGCTGGTTGCAAAAGCCTGTGTGTTGTCGTACCCTGTGTGTTGCCGTATCCTGTTTGTTGCCGTATCCCGATGGCTGTCTTATCCTGCTGGCTGCCATAACCTGTTGGTTGCCTTACCCTGGTTGTAGCCGTACCCAGCTTGTAGCAGTACCCTGCTGGTTGACGTACCCTACTGGTTGCCATACCCTGCTAGTTGCCTAAAACTGCTGTTGCCTGAATCCTGTGAAGTGTTCAACATGTCAAGTATTAAGAAGGCTGCGACATTTAATGAAGGCCTCAAGTTATTAAAAAAAGGTCGTAACACTAACATTATGTGAAGACGTAGGGATGACATATAATATACATAATTTTATATTCCAAAAATAACGAAAAACACTATAGTTAAATTCGTTTTACATCCCTATGTGTAGGGATCGATTTCAAGTGGACTGCTGCTTAAAATAAGACGTTATAATCCACTTGTATCATTTGGAAAAGAGCTAGGCAACTTTGGTTAAGTAAATTTAAAAAAAAAATATATTTTTATTTTAAAATAGTAAAATTAAAGGTTTTATCTTCGTAAAAAAATAATAAATCAATAAATAAATACATTTTAATGAGAAATCTAATGGGTATAGGAACAAAAGTATGCATTGAAAAATATGTAAAATATATTTCTATAACAAAAGAAGAATTAAACTGTATCTAAAAATTCATTCCTTAAATATCGATATAATATTTCGGAAACGTAATCTATATTTTCCTTGAAAAACATTTATTAGTGACCAATGTTCTTTTTAAAAAAATGAAAAAAATAGTAAAACTTATTATGTGGAAGCTTGAAATATTAACTAGGACAGTAAGACAATGAATAAACGCATAAAAGCCTTCCTCAACAGACAAGAGATATGAAAATATGACATAAATAGAGAAAAGATAATAACTTAATTGATCGCCATTGTTGTTTCTGGAAGTTGGATTTGACAAAACCTAGACTAGAGGATGTGAAAAAATGTATAGAATGCAATCTTAAAAATAAAATCAATCATAAAAGCGTAATATTTGTTCTATTCTCTAGCAGAGATCTTTCGGGCATAACTCAGAGTGGGGGGGCATTGTGCCCCAAAGCAATTAACACCCAGACAAAGTCAGTACACTAAATCCAAAATATAGTTTATACATAAAACGATTACATTGTCATTAAACAAAAATAACTGGTTCCATTAAATTGATTAAATAGACACCAATAATTTGTGTCAATATAACAATATAAGTTAAGCTTTAAATTAATTGTACAGAATACACAGGTTTACATTTCGGCTCATGCCTTCATCAGCACAACAAAAAAAAAATTAAGAATAAATTAAATGTACAAATGTATATACATACATATATATACATATATACATATAATATATTAGGGTGGTTCATTGAGATATTGCAAAAAATGAAATGTGTGCTATAGAGTAAGGAAACCCTCCCAAGTTTTTACATTTCTCATAGTAATGTTTTGGTAAAGTTTCAGCTTTAAATTTTAATTACAAGACGGTGCTCAAAAGCAAAATTATGTCCACATTTTATGAAATTCGAACAAAATAAAGAAATGCGCATATGTTGAATGTTTTAAAATTACAACCAGCAATAGCTTTTTAATATCAACAGTTCAACACTCTTTTGCAAATTAACCACTAAGCTTAAACATATTGTTATTGGCATTTGTCACAATTAAAAGGTCAAATTGTGCTGTTCCATTAAAAAACTTGAAAATTTAACCAACTCAAATTCAAGTCACAAAAGCGTGCAGTATCAGTCAATGTTATTGTCATTCTGACATTAAGGCCTGAACAGCAGACTATTTGGCGATTTGTGTTGGAACAGCCTTGCGGTTTGCTTCCACTACTTGCAATAAGAGTTGTTTTTCTTCTTCGTCGTTAGTAAGCAATGTGTTGTATTCATTAAAAAGCTTTACCGCTCGCTCTGCAGTGGCGTTCACAACACGTCATGACTTGAATCGTGTCTGGCCATATCGATACTGTTCACTTGCAGGCCACACTTGTGGTGGCAAATCAAGAAAGGCGCTGTCAATGTTATGATAAAAAAGAAGGTTCCTCGTTCTGGTAGTTCCAAAGTCACCTAAACATACATCTGGTTTCATTAGATTTGATCAATTTCCACGCACTTTTCGTTCGCCAGCTTCACGGGTCATTGCCTGCACAATTCCCATCTTTGCAGCTGCTGACACATGATCTGAGAACAGGGCTAATCCAACAAGCTCGTCTGAAAGATACCAGAGATGATTTTCTAGGACCTTTCTTGCATCTGTACTGATGTCAGGATCGATGATCTGGTAACTGCTGAGATCAGTCAACAGCTTTAAATCACTGGATAGAGCTTCAGTTGCACGGGGAGCAGTTACCCAATGCTTGGTGTAAATTAGTGCACCAAACTTAACAAAGCGCTCAATTGGGGCTTCTTGTTTCTTTGTAAGCTTTAATACATATGTTTGGTTGCGGAAGAGATACATTTTAATAGCATTAATTAATTTTGCCATCCAGCGAGCACGATGTACTGGTCCTGGAGCCCTTCAGTGGATTGTACTCGGTGGATTTCCAAAACAGTCAGAGTCAATTCAATAAGCTCCATGTAATCATCTCTGACTTGTTCC
Source organism: Lymnaea stagnalis (assembly GCA_964033795.1). Lineage (NCBI taxonomy): Eukaryota > Metazoa > Mollusca > Gastropoda > Lymnaeidae > Lymnaea > Lymnaea stagnalis. Next base: position 69,718 of record CAXITT010001219.1, on the reverse strand, counting down.
TTTAGGTGCTCTTTGGCCCGGATTGCAATGGTTGCATCTGATAAACTAGAAGCTTCAGGTGTCACCTGGAATTCTGAAAAAAAACCTGCTATGTGATGACTCTCCAACATCATTTGAATCGTTTAAAAAGTGGGATATCTGGGTATTTTGAAGGTCCACAGCAGATGGTGAAAACCTTTGATAAGATGGTCTCCATTACATGATGACGACAGGCTAACCAATGAAGTTCTGACCTAGCCTAATTTCAAGGCCAACACATACTCCATTTATTCTGCCGGTATTTACTGAGGTTGTGTCAGAGCACATAGCCTGAACCCTCTCAACCAGCTGCCACTCCCAACAATGTGTGAACAGCATTTGCTTCATTCTCACCAGTTCCAGAGCTCACCTTTGGCACACCTTACAGTTTGTCCATCCCATCACCTGAAACTAAAACTGGTAGCCTTTCAACTGAGCCTTCCCCAAATATTGCTGGAAGTATCTTTCCATCCCAATGGATTACTAATGGGCAAGTTGGCTCAAAATTATCTTTCATTGCTTTAGAAATTTCCTGCCTAGCACTTGACCGAGCTCGTTGAATAGTGCTACGTGAAATAGGAAGTGCATTTGGATCGTGACCAAGGGCTGCAAAAATAGGAATAAGTAGCCGAACAACTTTACGATCAGATATTTTATTACGGTCAAAGGTACTTGTTACACTTGGATTGAACAATTGGTCTCGAGAGGTTTTCTTTACTTGAGTTATCTTGTCTTGCTGTTTACCTAATTTTGGTCGGTATCTACTCATCGCCACATAAGTAATATATTAATAGCATGGACTTAAAACAACCGCCATGATTCCATCTTCCATTGTACTCTTCTTCAATTCTTTTTTCTGATTGGCTCGTCTTACCAATATCCATACTCTATTAATTATAAGTCATAATTCTCACCTCACTTAACTCCCTTAACTCAACTTAGCTGTGTGACAGTAACACTAAACAGGAAGTTATGACATATAATAATTAAACAGCCAACCCTAAGTAAGTAAAATATAACACAAACACCATGATACAGTAAGTAAATATTCAAAATGTAAATTGCAGGAAAGTTCGGCAATTTTCGATGAAATTTTGAAAATTCATGGTTGTTGAGCATCACCTTGCAGTTGGCACAAGAGGCTGAAACTCTGCCGTAATTAAAGGTTTGCTATAATGAAAACAGTTAGAGGGTGTTTGGCTCTGTAGATGAAAGTTGAGTTTTTTTGGGCCACCCTAATGTTCAGGTCTGCGTTTCGTCATTGCTGCATCGGTCAAGGCCAAATGTATGGAGGGAAGTGATGGTTCCACATATGGTAAATTGACTGGGATTTGGGTCCGACGTTCCCTATTGCAAGACAGGTCGACTGTTCTCTCAAGCTCCACGACCTGGTGCACGAAAGAGGATCGCTTTAGTCTCCCGCCCGCCACTCTGTTTTCTTGCATCTGAATCGATGGTTCTTTTCCTTTCAGCCTTCGCAACCTCCCGACGGTACTTGATATTGCTTCCCCCCCCCGCCCTTAATTGTAATGGTTCTAATGTGATCAATACCACTACAGCAGCTGTGGTTGTGGTCCAGAATGCAGACACAAATCGACAGTCCAAAGGTACTTACAATCAGGGGGGGGGGGTAAGGAGGGAATGTGTCACTGTATGCGAAACGGGGGAAGGGGGTAAAGTTGTATGACGTAATCATTCATATCAGAACCTAAAATTGACTGTGATGTTGAAATATTTGTTGTGATGGACGTCTCCTGAAAGAAGATCCAATTGTTATACATTTGATCGCTCAATAGTAGAGTGTGTTTAAATTTTTAACAAGAAAATAAAAAAAATAAAAAATTCATATTTGATATGCTCTATAATTAAATTCAAGTTAATTATTCTTTAATAAAAAATACTTTCACATTACAGAAAAAAAGACTGCACCACTAAAGTCTTTAATTTTTACAAACATATCATTGAAACACTTTTTATATTTAACGAAACATAATTCAAAAGTTAAATGAAGAATGTATTTTTCTTTGAAAATATCTTTTCATACATAATAAAATATTCTTTGTTAAATCATTATTAAAAAAAAAGAGGACCTAATAAAAAGAAAAAGGTAAAATGAAAAAAAAAATTGAATGACTGTTTGAGCTGCCTTACTACCAACTTAAAATATAAATTAAATACTGATCAATCTTTCTGTTATTCCAATTTATTGTTCAGTTTTCAGAATTTTTTTAAAGAGAGTAAAAGGCGATTCCTGTTTTAGGGGAAACAATAACTTTATTTTTTTTTAAAACATGGTGACATAAAATTGAGTATAATGTGTGAGATGTTTATCTTATTTTTGTTATGAATTTGCAATTTTTTGAAATATTTCAAAAAGTAATAACTTATACAGTCCATAAAAGTTAAACATTTATTTTACTTTTATATCATAAGTGTTTTTAAGAAACTAAAACTTTTCAAATTTAAGGTAAATTTATTTTAAACAAACTATAATTTATTTAATGTTCACTAGTCTATTTAAGTTTTTCTAGTGGTAGTCCACTTACTATCGATCCTTACCTTTAGGGATACTATGGCAATAAATGGCTATTAAGGCAAACAATTTCAGCTGTAAATATTGCCCCACCCACCTAATACGTATGACACACAGGGGTGCCACACATTTTTTGTTAATTCCCAAGATTTTGTCCAAATATTTTCCAAGATCATGGACATGTTTTAGTGTTTTTTAAGGATCTTGAGAACTTTTTTTGGAAAAATTAAGTTTTGTCGTGAATGGAGTAGTGAATTCCAAAGATCTTGTGAAAATTCCCAAGGTGTGGCAGCCCTTATGTCATATTACAGACACACATGTATCCTTTAGTATTTTAAAATGTTTACCAAAACATAGATTTGATCACTTAATTAAACTTGGTAATATATAGTGTATACAATTTATTTTTATTATGTGGTTGTGTGGTCAGAAAAGTCACCAGTCAAAAATGCCAAAGATCACCTTCAGGACGACTACATATTTTTGAGAGAAACAATTATTTTCAATAACTTTACAAAAGACCATGATTTAAGATTTCTATAGACACACAGGCAGAAGTGAAAAAAATCATCCTCGAATAATTGTTTGAGGGAACTCAACGTTTATGGCATTTACAATTGCAAGCCGAAAATCTATCAGAAAACTATGATGATTACAAGCAGACTCCAAGTCTTTGAAAGCTCTCAAAAAAATGTATATAACTTTGTACAGTTTTGTTTGGAAGAAGGGCATAAACCAATGGAACAGCAGTATGTTCACGTAAGCCATGTATTGTATACAATAGTTCAAATAAAGGTGGTACCGTTTTAAAAGTTAGTTTTGTTTGGAAGAAGGGCATAAACCAATGGAACAGCAGTATGTTCACGTAAGCCATGTATTGTATACAATAGTTCAAATAAAGGTGGTACCGTTTTAAAAGTACCATCTGCTTACCAGTTTTTTATGCTTAAAAGTAAACGTAGATTATTCCTGTTTGAAAATATAAAAATTCTGTCATCTACCGGCCCAGATTCAAACAATAAAATGTCTTCACAATTCTCTGTAGAAATATATTCACTAATGAATCTGATGTGTCCTAACAGTAGGAATAGCTGGACGCCGATTGTCTTCTATTCTGTGATTTCTCATGTTTCTTTTCATAACTTGACGGACATTGACTTGGGTTAAAGTTCATGAAGCATTAGTTAAAATACAATGCGGAGAGTCGCATGTGGTTATAGCGTCTCTTTTAATCTAGTTCATAACTACATTAACTTCAACCTTGGAGCTATCGGCTGCATGGCTGTGCTCGTTGGTTTGTTTGGTAATAAAAGTGTTGTTAACAGTTACCACTCGACATGGGCAAGAAAGTTTTGTGAAGTTTTCGCACTTCCAATAGATTTTATCGTTACGCTGCTTTTCTTTCAGGTAGATGTAGCCATCAACTACATGTTTGATTTTATTTTTTGTGCTTGTAACAAAGTTATCCTCTGACAAGGATGCCATTTTGACTACTTGTCATTTAA